>JAZGTK010008738.1:0-17957 GCA_036877625.1 Ambastaia sidthimunki | reverse complement strand
GTCACCAGAGTACTAGCTCCCGCTCCCTCTGCACTTCCTGTTTCCTGTTGCTTCATTTCCTGTCATGGACTATATAAGCACACTCCAGTTTAAGACTCATTGCCAGTATCTTAGATCTGCCTTACCAAGCGTTTACATTCTGATTGCCTTTCTGTGTATGCCTTTGTCTGCCCATGTTTTCTGATTATTTGGATTGCCCTGTTTGGATTTGTCTGCTTCTGGTTTTGACCCTGTCTGTTTACCCTGCCTGCTTGCCCTGCCTGTCTACCGTTTGTGAGTGTTCTTTGCCTGTCCCTCACTACGTTCTGTCTGCTGCCTGCCTTGACCATTGCCTGTTTAACGTTTAGGATTATTGTCATTATGGATCTGTCTAATAAACCGCACATGGATTCTAACTGTCATGCCTCAGCCTCATTACACTAGGGTGTGGCTATGAGTTTGACAGGGTAATAACTAAAGCCCACTGACAGCCCGAGTCAAATAAGTCCACTCACGTGTCTCTACAATGTTTAAATGCCAAGATAAGGCTTAATCATTTTATTACAAGGTTGCTAGGGAGATGTAAATGGTTGCTAGGGTGTAGCTAGACAGTTAACAGGGTAAAACTTGTAGACAGAATGTGTTTTTGAATTAAAGAGCAAACTCCCATGTGTTTATGATGTTTTAGATCTGAGATTTGACTTATTGTTGGTTGCTAGTGTGCTCTAAATGATTGCTAGGGCTTGACTGGACAGTTTCTATGGTGATAATTAAAAACTAGTTACCAGTCTGACCCACTTGTGTCTACGATGTTCTGATGCCTCACTTTTTCATTGGAGATCAATTGCATGGTTATGCTATGACTGTATGGTTGCTAGGGTACTGTAACTGGTTACAAGGGCATGGCAATTAAGTTGTAATGTCACCATTTGTTGCTGATTGCTAAGCTGACCAATATGAACCCATCCTCAAGTCACTGCGACATTCTGATATGGAGCTATGATGTCACAAAATTCAGCCCAATGTTAAGTCTATGGATTTTTTTGCCCACTTTTTCACAAACTGGGCAAACATCATACACCCCCGTAAAAAAGTCATAGCACACCTCTCCTCAGTAAGCTAGATGATTTGACCCCTCATAAGTCTACAACGATGTGGGACAAGTTTTGTATTTCAAGTGACGTAGAAAACATTAGATTAGGATTTTCCCATTAGATGGATTAACTATTAACAATTATAGCAGTTTATATAGAAAATACCATGTATTGCAATTTGTCCCCAGTTGTCGAACAACATCGAAAAGCTTTAGGTCCTGAGGGGAGAAGAATGTTGCAGTATTTATAAGGGGTTGAAAATTTCTTGCTACAGGTCAATTAATTAGTTCTATAAATACTGATTTCTACTTAAACAAAAATCATGATTTCTTCCCGTTCCCCACGCACTTTCCACCAAAAACATTTAATTCAGTTTAATTCAGGTAAAGGAGGCATTTACTTTAAATATTTTTTATGCATATTCCCAAGGTCCAAACTGAAAACACTTCCACAAAAAAAAGAGTAAATGCAATATCTTGTGTATATATAGAAAATATTCAGTAACGTAATTTAGCCCTTATCTGCATATTGCAAACACAAGTTTAGAAAATCAGAAATTTGGTCAATTACGATTGTGTTAGTATTCATGTTAAGAAAAAATATTAATTACATCCTAAACAACTGAAATGCACATGTAAACATTGCATTATTAATTAAATTAAATAAACAAATTTCCATCATACCCTTCCTTGGGGTCCAGGGAAAAAATAAAATAGAAAAGCTTAACAGAAACTTTAAGACAGGCTCAGAAAACATGGGTCCTTGAAGGGAAATTATACATTGCATTCCAAGAACAATAAGACAATGGCACACCCAGGCAAAGATGCATGTTGTGATTATTGCAGATCATCTTCAGGTTGATGCAGACTATGGCAGTTGTGGTCTACTGGTTAAGGAGTCGGGTTTGTAATCAGTAGGTGGCTGGTTCGATTCCAGTGCCGGCAGGTAGCAAGTCCCCTTGAGCAAGACACCTAACCCCCGATTGCTCCCCGGGCACTGCAGTAATAGCTGCCCACTGCTCCGGGTGTGTGTGTGTGTGTGTGTGTGTGTGTGTTCATGACTTGCAGTGTGTGTTCACTCCTCACGAAGGATGGGTTAAATGCAGAGGTCACATTTTGGTTATGGGTAACCATAACTGACAAATACATGTCACTTTACTTTACTATGGTTGTGGTCATCATATGGTGAAACCCTTTACATTTATTAATTTAGCCACCGGTTTTGTCCAAAGGGACTTACAGAGAGAGAGAGCATTTAACATTTTGCCCTTAGAACCAACAAGCCAAGGCTACAAAGGTACATTTACAAGTAGGAGTGGCGTTCTGATGCTAAAGACAGGGTGAACTCCAGAAATTAGTCAGGCGTCTGTGAAACAGATGTGTTTTCAATTTTTCTTGAAGGTTGTGATGGTCACAGCAAATCGGATGGAGGCTGGGAGCTCGTTCCACCAGAAAGGAACAGAAGAGGTGAACATCTTAAACAGCGATCTGGTATCATTTTGTGGGGGAACAATCAGACGGTGCTCGTTTACAGAACGTAGCTGATGTGAGGGGACATATGTCTGAATGTGTGAGTTGAGGTAGGTGAGTTGAGAACCTAAGGATGAGACATGGAGACAAAACAATCTGAATTAGCAGAGTATAGCATATTATATAAAAAACACAATTTGACAGAAATGTTTGTGTTTAGTTCCAGTTGAGTTACATATTGTAGCATAAACATGCTTAGTTAAAGACTCCATGTGTTGAAAATCCAGTTTTTAATGTTGTCCAAGTGATGTTTATAATATGCTTTAAACCATGTGTAAATTGATCTGTCAACACTATTGCCAAGTATTTTCTCCTTAAAACTGCAATTTACAAAAGCCAATGTCAAAACACGATTTGAAACTTCCCCTGTTTTCTGAAGCAGTAAACCATCTAGGCATCTAGTAGACCATCTGTTTTTTGCATACTAAGGGTTCGGACATACTATTTATTACGTATACTGGTTTTTGCCTACTATATAGTATGGAAGCAGGGAGAGACGCAACACAATTCACCTTCAACAGGTGGAGGATAAAATCACATAATTTGCAAGAATACTGGGGATGTGAAAGCAGGGACTGAAAGAGGGTAAACATGGACTTATTTGAGAGCCTAAAATCATTCATTGTGGTCAACAAGCTGCAAAGCACAGTGATCTTAGTCTCTGCCCTAATGGAATCCCATTGACTACTGCCGCCATAATCTCTGACTACTGTCCTAACAATCTCTGAATCTGGAGCACTGCCCACAGCAGCAACGCATCTCAATGCCATGTAGCTAGCTGGCCATGACCAGCCAGCCATCTATGTAATTCAGTACGCGTATGCCCTGGAGTCTCAATGGAGCCAGGGCTGCGTCCACACACTTTGTGAAGGTGTGGGGCAATTGAGCTAGGCCAAAATGAAGCACTCAATATTGATAGATTTTGCCCCTGAAAGCGAACCTGAAAAAATTCCGGTGTTCTGTCAGTCCTCGGGCTGGATTTGACACATGATCTGTTTGAGTATCAACATCTTGAATTATCTCCTCAGAGACTGATTCAAGCAATGCAGATCCAGAATAGGACGCAGCCCCCTGTCCTTTTTGGGAACTATAAAATATAGCCTGTAAATGCCTAGACCTCTCAAATGAGGGGGAACACGTTATATGGCCCCTTTCATCAGTTTCTAGTTCTAGTACACTAAATGCTGATCTTCTAACATCACAGTCTGTAAAATGCAGTTAAAATGAGGAGGACGGGAGGCAAATTGAATTCTGTACCCTCTCTACTGTACTTAACAACTATGGGGACAAACTGGGCAGAAGCTTCCATGCTGCCAGGAAGTCCAAGAGGGGTACCATCCTGTCTATCTGTCCAGTCTCCTGAAACAGTGGACTGGCATAAGAAGCCTGGACAGATAAACTGTTGGACACTTCTACCCCCCTAAACCTGATGATGGTCTGCACAGGGACCCCTCCTGGTGGGGCTGGCCCCCAGTATGTTGCTGGCGTCAGGTGTTCTTTTTCTTTGCAGCCTTTGAGGAGATCGGTCCTCAGATTGAATCTCCTCTGCTGCTGTGAGGCCTGTGTATGCTTCTCAGTCCCTTTAGATGTCTGATGGTGTGCTCGAGCAGCCACGCTGCCCTTCTGCTGCTGTCTATAGACAGCAGAAGATATAAAAGAAGAAGAGAAGGTGGATGGACCACCTGACACCACAGCGACCTGGCCACAAGTGGGGGAGGAGCTCCTTGAACACCTCCAATTGCTTTTTAGCCTCCTGGTATCTATCGACGATGGAGCTTACTACATCGCTGAACAGACCTTGAGGAGTAACAGGGCCAACTAAATGAAATATTTGTCTCTTTCACAAATACCTGAAAGGCTGAGCCACAAATGCCTCTCTATAGCCACCAAAGCAGCCATAGAACGGCAGATGGACCTGGCCATCTGCTTAGTGGCACGGAGGGCAAGATCTGTGGCTCTGCGGAGCTCCTAAATTTGTTTTCGGTTCTAACTCCCCACCATGTCCAGGTCTTTAAGCAGGTCAGCCTGGTACCGTGCAGTCATCAGCCTGACCTGCTGCCATATATGCCTTGCCCACCAGGTTGTAAGTAACCCTACACAGCTTAGTAGGCAAGGCAGGTTTCCTTCACAATGATGCCGTAGAGGGAGAGAGATAGCCCACAAGTGTCTTTTCAACTGTAGGCATTACACCATACTCATGCTTGTGCAACCCCACTATGGAGGAAACATTATTTAAAATGAGGTGAAAACACAAGCAGAATATGGGTTCTTCCACGATTTTGACACCTCAGTGTGAAGATCAGGGAAGAACTGGAGATTGCGTCGGGGAGGCTGTTCTCTATTGGATGACAGAAACCTATCATCCAACTTAAATGTCTTTATGTGTTGCCGCATGACGCAGCGTCAAGTTCCCTCAAAATGAAACTTCCAGGATATGTTTTTGAAGCAAGGTCAGGGCATGGTTTTGTGTGACATTCACCTGTAATACAGATAAGATTGCTAGATTTACATTATGCTGAGATCTAATCACAATGTGTCTTTGACTACCTCTGTAACAGGACACACAGATCAGATAACATTCCAGTCCCAATGCGTTTATACTTGTCTTTTCAATGTGTATGTGGACAATATCTGGACACAAGTTCCATTTTATTGCCAAGTGTAAACAGCCTTAGATCAGATCTTTCAGAGTTACCCCTGTTGTGTCTGTTGTGGCTTTTTTTGCAGCCTTTTCAACTCAAAGCTTAACTCGTGGTGTGTGTTCTAAATAAAGAATTATTCTGTTTTTCAGAGCGGGACATGCTGAAACTACAAAACCCCATGCCAACAAAGCACATATGTATGTGTCCGGATATATAACAATACCAGAAGACAATTTTTGGAGATTTTGTCAAAGCTGTAAATAAATAATTTACTGTGGAACACAAATGCTAACAGTTGGACTCTGAGAGGTTTCTAAGAAAATATCTACAGCACTATGCCAAGACAAAATCACGCCAATCAATAAAGAATTACTTTTTATAGAGTTCAGAGCAAGCTCTCGGATTTTAGTCAAATTAGAAGAAAATGAATGATAGCAGCATCTCTTGCAACAAGACTATGGCACACCTATCAATCCAACAATATCAACATCAAATTTATACAATCTTTTACACAGTGATTCTTGTTCCTGGGCTGATAGGTAATGTTCTGGCACTATGGATTTTTTATGCCTATGTGAAGGAGACAAAGAAAGCAGTAATATTCATGATCAACCTGGCCATTGCCGATCTGCTCCAGGTTTTGTCACTTCCTCTGCGTATTTACTACTATCTGAACAAGTCATGGCCTTTTGGTCAAATCGCTTGCATGATCTGTTTTTATTTGAAATATGTCAACATGTATGCCAGCATCTACTTCCTGACCTGCATCAGTGTAAGACGCTGTCGACTTATTATCCACCCACTACACTGTGACATCCCTAAGAGATGGCAAGACCGAAGCTGGTGTATTGTTGGCTGGTTTGTTGTTTGTCTAGGATGCCTGCCATTTCCTCTCCTAAGAAAAAACCCTTGCACTCCACAGCACTGTTTCTCTGAGCTTCCCATGGTGCAACTGAGCAAGGTATTAGGAGTTTCCCTTGTGACGGTTGCAGAAATTATTGGTTTTCTTTTACCACTGTTTGTAGTGGTCACTTGCACATGGTTAACTGCAATAAGTCTACGTGATAAAACCTGCGTACTCCAAGATGCTGGGGAAAAGCACAAGGCTCTCAAGATGGTGCTGAGCTGTGCTAGTGTATTTCTGGTCTGTTTTGTGCCATATCACCTAACTTTCCCTTTAGACTTTTTGGCCAAATCAAATGTTCATGTAACTGATGCATTTAGGAGTGCAGTGCTTCATATTCATCCCATCACATTGTGTCTAGCCAGCTTGAACTGCTGCCTGGACCCAGTAATGTACTATTTCACCACTGACGAGTTCAAGCGTCGTCTTTCTAAGTCAGAATTGTAAGAAAGTTTTCACCTACACAGGATGTCTAGCTTCACAAATGGGACTCTAATATCCAGGACAAATAAGTGAAATAAAGCTGGCAGACTGTTTTTGGAAAATGGACCCTAATAACCTTCAGTATGTATGATGGGATTGATCTTAGCTTTGAAACCACAGAATATTTGTGGTAGTCTTGATAATGCATAAACAACTTATGTATGTAAGGTACAGATACCAAAATACATTTTACTCCAGTAAAATAGCTTGTTGTTTTTTTAAAATATTCAATAGTTTTTACATGTACTTCATCTGGCAGCTTAGCAATAAATGTGGAGGATTTTTTGACTACATAATTTCTTTATAGGGAGCTTATCAAAGTAATAAAGAAAATGACCCCATGGTTGTTTTGGGATTAAGACTATTAAGGTTTGAGGCAAGAACTAAGGGTAGTGAGTGTCATGAAAAATTTGATGGTCATTAACATGAGGCCACTAATCAATAGTATCACTGATCAATGGTAACTTAATTGTTTGTATCTCTAAGCTATTATCTGCTTACCTTTCTATAATAGACCTTTATCTGGCTAATGTACAGTGGGCCTAAAATATAATATAATATCATTTTGCTAGCCTATTTCATCAGTTAAACAATAAACCACAATGTATTTGGGATCCTATTTTTTATATACTGTAACTCATTCTTTTGAAAAGGTGCACCTTTCTTTTTGCACGTTTTTGCCAGACCATGTTAACTGAGTTTAGAATTGAGAGTTTGTGCCTTGTCCATGTGTTTTGTTATGATGGAGCACATGGTCTTTGTTGTGACAGTTTACCATGTGCTCTGCTGTCATTGTGGCATCTGACCCCGCACCTGTGTTAACTCATTAGCCCCACACCCTTGTTACCTCTTTGGCTCATGCCCTTCACCTGCTGTTCCCTTATTAGATACATTTTATAGCTTCCTCTTGAACTTGTGTTTTGGTTTGCCCACCATTCTGCCCTGCCTTTAATCCTGCCCCTGCAGTCATGAATTTATCCAAGTCTGTGTTTACACTGGCACAAAAAAAATATGATTTTTTTTTAACTTAAATTTAAAACAGAAAAATCTGCACAAGGTCAGTTTTTTTAACAGATGAATTAGCAAAAGTCCATTCATAATTCGAGAGTCAATCATGGCACTCATATTGGTGAAGACTGTAACCTTTTTTAAGATAAAAAAGATTAATGTAAACATGTGCATTGGATACAAGGTGAGTCTAATGTAAGTGTAAAAAGGCAGAACAAAAAAATCAAATATGGACTTGAGTTTCTGTGCATTAAGACTTGCAGTGTAAATGCAGACCAATTTACCCAAATCCAGATTTTTTTAGCTACAATCTACATTGATTTTACAGCTCCATACTCTTCAATGTATTTTAACATTTGTCTAATTTGTATCTGTTTTTATTTCTCCTAACCAATTTTAGGAGAAACATCTGAGAAAATTTGATACCTGAATAAAACAACTCAGATCTCCATCAAATCTCCCCAGCTATGAAGTAGCAACCTCTGAGAATAAAATTTTCTCTAAGGAATACTCAGAGTTTGAAGCGTTGAGCCCAATCCCTTTACTTTGCAGTATTACAACACAGTTCCCGTCCTCCAGAGGAATTCACAGAAACTTAATTACATTGACACGGACTAGTTTAAGTTCTGGTTTCACACAGAACAGTATAAGTTTACCTGAAACATTCCAGACATGTACCACTATCTGGTTGATACTGAGCGCATTTACAGGCTAACAAACTATATGCATTGTGCCATTATTGTCTATGACATGCAACATTATTTCATACATTTCAAAATGTATTCAAAATGTGGTTAGAAAGGCAGGGTAGGCGTTTTTATTGCAGAAAAAAAAATTTTATGCTGGTTGAAAGTTTCTTTACATCCTGAGAGCGATTACTAAGTAAAGTGGTCCAACTACATTTATATATCTTCTATATGGAAGTTGCAGGACCATAAAATGTTCATCCTATGTGTTGAAAGAGAAATGCATTGAAGAGCACTATGAGGGGAGGGTGGAATATTATGCTTTTAAAGCTGCTAGGTGCTATTATGCTAGGTTGCTTTTGCTAGCTTCTCCTCGAAATTGCCCACCCTACCTTTGTGACCATGCTGCTGTAATCCTTATTGTCTTGGTGAATGCTCCATCTGTCCAACCACATTTTTTTAATGAAATGTAAAAGCTTAAAAATTGGTTATGTGTTTGTTTTACATGTATAAATATCCTGAGCAGAGCTTTTCTTAGGCATCTAACCAAAAACCATCAGCAGTGAAACACCCTACAGAAAGAAAGTGGCAGTTTTGATTGAATGTTGTGGTGCAAACAACCTGTGGAGTCCCGTATGTAATGGACTTCAGGAGAAACTTTGCTAACCACTTCCCACTGGTCATCGACAGATTCACTGTGGAGAGAGTCAGCATGCATTAAATTCCTAAGGGTGCACATCACAGAAATACTCACATTGACCACCACCATTCATCACTTTTCAAGAAGTCATCACTTTTTACTTTCTGTGCCTGCTGAAAAGAGCAAGTCTTCCTCCAGCCATCCTCACCACATTCTACTGGGGCACCATTAAGAATGTGCTGACCGGCTGCATTAGTGTATGTAAGGGAACTACAGTGCAGCAGACTGCAAGACCCTGCAGCTGACAGTAAACAAAGATGCAAAGCTGCAAAAGATGTTCAGACAAAGCCACCAGCACCCCACCCATCTTTCCCACAGTCTCTCCCAGCTCCTACTGTCAGGCAGACATTACCAGAGCATCCAATCCCACTCTGTAAGTTAGATATGTGTACGTTTGTATATGTCAAATATATAGCGCAGTGGGCAACAGGGCAGCATGCTCAGCAAATAGGTGAATAAATAAGGGGGTACATAGCCACTACAGCTATCAGTAAGAATCTCAGCAGTGCTTTAGGATCTTGAGGAATGGCATTACGAGTGGCTCCAGCCGATTTCTCAGCATCCATCATAACTTCTGTTCCTAAACCGATATGTCTCAGAAATAGAAGCTCTAGCGAAAGTTCTACCAGTAAGATTTTATTTCCATGTCATTTATTACTCAATGATCTCGCCAATCACAACTAGACGCTTGGAGTATATAAGCTCAATACTCACTTTTGCGTCCGCAGATTTTAACGTTAGTCCCTGTCTTCATCTTCAGGCAGGAACAGTTTGAATCTGACACCTGCTGGATTCCACCATGGCCAGGGCCTAAACCAAAGAACTTTATTATATATCATCTGTTTGCTACTATTTGCTGATTACTACTAAAATACATATTGTTATTTGGTTGTACTCTTGCCTCCTGAGTTCCCTTTCAGGAACTCGAGTTGCATCAAAACGCTTTGATGCAACGCCTCCAGCTTTTATGCAACACCTCCAGCTTTTATGCACTCTGAATCACATGTAAAATCCGTCCAATGGGGGGGTGACACATCATAGACAGGCTAACGTCACGACCAGAAAGCTTAAAAGCATGTGCGCAACACAACTCGGGTTAGCTTTATTAATTTAGCGAAGCACTCTGTGTTGCATTGTTTGTCCAATTGTTTGTCTTTCTGTTAAAAGCCTAGGGAAAGCATTTAAGTTAGAATGCCAAAGGCGAAGGGAAAGACTAGCGGTTGTAAAAGCAATGAAAGTGAGTAGAAATGTTTTAGAGCGTGTATTCCTCCCTGCCTGCATTTCATAATGGGTGGGGATACACGCTTTATGCATTGTCTGCTTGGGAGCGAAGCATGCTCAGTCAGCTTTTGAGGGGGCTGACTGTGTGCATTGTGAGTGCCTCTCTATGTGCTCCCTTTGCTCCTGGAATGCTCTTTTTGAGGGGGGAGCCTTTCTCAGCGTTCCCCGTGATGCTGGCCCCGCTTTTGCTAAGGCAGAGTTGAGGGGGTCGCAAATAGATCTGATGAAGGGAATTACATCCTCACCAACCAGATCTTCTGCTCTTTCCCAGGGTACGGAAGCTGTGGCTAAGCTGAATATTGATTGGCCCGCCGAGTCACAGACTGTGCGGCCAAGAAGCTTGCTAGATAAATGTTTCTTGAGCAGCCAGTCAGCACCTCCATGTAGGAGCCTTCAATTTTTTTCCCAATCTGCACACAGAGGTGTCTAGATCATGGGGAAAGCCATACTCGTCCTGTATCTTTAACCCAGCCACTAATTATTATGGTAATGTGGCAGTTTGGATGAGCATGGCTACAAGGCGATACCCTGGGTCGAGCAGATGCTAGCCAGCTAGATGCTAGCCGGTCTAGCCTCTCCAAGTTCACCAGAGGCCGGTCTCGAGAGACTGGTTCTCTTAAAAGACCATCTGGCAGCCTGGAAAGCACTGCCACATGTGTCTCAGTGGGTCCTGCGCACACTAGAACTAGGTTTCAGAATTCAGTTCTATTGCCGTCCGCCTACTTTCAGCGGGGTTCTTCCCACTTAAGTGGATTCAGCACAGGCTCTGGTAATGGAGCAAGAAGTAGATACCCTCCTGAGGAAGGAGGCCATCGAGGTGGTCCCTCAGCAAAAGGAGTCAGGGCTTTACAGCCGCTACTTCATTGTTCCCAAGAAGGATGGAGGACTGCGTACTATTCTGATCTGCGTCTTCTGAACCGCTCAGTCATGAGACTGAAGTTCAAGATGCTTACTGTAAAACAGATCAAGTCTTAAATCAGGTCCGAGGACTGGTTTGTCACGATAGATCTGAAAGACGCCTATTTTTACATTCCCTTTCAGGAACTCGAAAGGGAATGTAAAAAAATGTCCTGTCCTTCCTCAACACAGGAAATACCTGAAGTTTGCTGTCAGGGGCAAAGCTTACCAGTATCAGGTCCTCCCTTCCGGCCTAGCACTCTCACCCCGCAGTTTTACAAAATTTGTGGATGCAGGTCTTGCTCCCCTGAGATCCCAGGGCATCCACAACGGTTGATATTAGCTCACTCAGAGCGCTTGGTGGTCCAACATCGAGATGTTGTTCTAGACCACATAAGACAGTTGGGGTTCAGACTAAACACCGAGAAAAGTGTGCTTTCTCCAGCACAGATAACCACTTATCTGGGTGTGGTTTGGGATTCGACCACGATGCAGGCACATCGTGTCTCCTGCTCGAGTAGATTAGATCCTCAGTGCAGTCACGAGAGTCAAGGAAGGCCACACACTCACTGAGTTTTAACAACTGCTGTTGAATGCAGCATTTGGCCTGCTGCATGTGTAGCAGGCCAAATGTAATCCCATTTGGCCTGCTACACATGAGGCCCCTCCAGTGGTGGCTAAAAACCAAGGGGTTTTACCCGAGGGGAAATCCTTTCCGCAAAATCAAGGTAGGTGCTGCCTACGGGCCTTAGATATATGGAAGAAACCTTGGTTCCTCAATCAGGGCCTGGTTTTGGGAGCTCTTTGTCGCCGTGTCTCACT
Organism: Ambastaia sidthimunki; assembly: GCA_036877625.1. Classification (NCBI taxonomy): domain Eukaryota; kingdom Metazoa; phylum Chordata; class Actinopteri; order Cypriniformes; family Botiidae; genus Ambastaia; species Ambastaia sidthimunki. Next base: position 5,932 of record JAZGTK010008738.1, on the reverse strand, counting down.
TGCAACAGATGCATCCTTCAGCGGTCATGAGTGGCCGCTCGGCCCGTGGTCTGTGGAGGGGGAGCCAGCTTTTGTGGCATATAAATTGTCTAGAGATGCTGGCTGTGTTCCATGCTCTCAGGCATTTCCTCCAGGACCTAAGAGGGCAGCATGTGTTAGTTCGCACCGACAACACAGCTGTAGTATCTTATATCAATCACCAAACTTTTCACTTCCTGGTGCAGAGACCGCAAGACGGCCTTTTTACTGGCCATCACCTCTCTAAGGAGAGTGGGTGACCTCTAGGCCCTTTCTGTGGCCCCTTCATATTTAGACCATGCCCCCGGTTTGGCCAAAGCTGCTATGTCTCCAAGTTTTCCTCTACTGTACTACGGCAAGTCATACTGCAGGCATTCTGTCCTCCTCCCTTCCGGGAAAACGACCAACAGAAGCTTAATTGCATACGTCCACAGAGCTGCCCTGTGGAGGAAGTCTGACCAGCTCTTTGTCTGCTGTGGGCCTCACAAGCAAGGTCTCCCCGCTACCAAGCAGACGTTGAGCCGGTGGATTACTGATGCTATTTTCATCGCTTATGAGTCCTCTGGTATTCCCCCACCTAAGGGGACCAAGGCTCACTCTACCAGAGGTATGGCGACCTCTAAGGCCTTTTATGCGGGTGTCTTAATTCAGGACATCTGCAACACTGCGGAATGGTCCACCCCTCTGACATTTGTGAGGCACTATGGTCTTGATGTCCGAGCCACTCCTGGCTCCTCTGTCCTCATGCCTTGAACTGTGCAATTTCACACAAAAGGCTGGGGAACCTCCAGTCTGGTGAAGTGGGCATCTCGTTCCCAAAGCGTTTCGACGCAGCTCGAGTTCCTGAAAGGGAATGTCTCAGGTTACGTATGTAACCCAGGTTCCCTGAAGGGAACGAGACGCTGTGTTTCCGGCCATACTTCTAGTCCCCCTGCCTGCGCTCGCTTCATTTATATTCAAGGCTAACCCAAGTTGCGTTGTACACGTGCTTTTAAACTTCCTGGTCGTGACGTCACCCCGTCTATGACCCCTTCAGGGAACCTGGGTTACATACGTAACCTGAGATGTTTTTCTAGTAGAAACCTCAATTCCATCTTCAGGAAATGGCACTTGAGGTTCACAGTGAAGTTGATGTTCTGGATTTTACTGTTTTTTTCACATCCTGTCACATTTTAAGGAAAGAAAGCCTAACTAGGTACTACAAAACAAAAAGGTACTAAAAAGTACAAAAGTATGTTCTGTCAAACCTTGAACCACAATTCTGCCTTACTAAGGCAAAATACCTTAACTCACCAGAGTGTGAAACTGAGAAAAATGACTTTAAAGTTATCTTAATGTCCTGACAATTGAGCTAATGGCATAATATTGTAATTTTCACATTTTGTAATGTATACCTGTATTAATCTATCAAAAATAAATTTGAACTCAAATCTGACCTTTGAACCTTTTTTGGAAGTTGTATTCTGCCTTAACATTGCACAAAAAAATGACAATCGGTCATACCAAGGCAAAAGACCATAACTTCTATTTTATAGCACAATGTTATGATAACAATGATAACTTTCACTTAAAAGCAATATTGACCCTATTGGACTCACTATGATAAAATGGCTTTACATGTATCAACATCATATGAAAATAATTGATCAATAATTTTTTTCAAAACATGTACTGCATACACATCAGGCTAAATTAATAAGGTTCATTTATTATTTATGTCTACAGATTTTAATGTATGGTGGTTTTTAAAAAAGCTTAATAACAACCGTATTAAAACTATTTATTAATGCCTTTCTGAATCAGTGAATTCCAGTTTCAGCTCAATTTCTGTTTTTGTTTGTTTAAAAATAAATTATATTACATATACATTATATATACTATACATTAAGAACTCTGTTTAAACACTTTATTAATGTCTCTCAGTTTCAGTGTCTTTCATGTGTTTCAGTTCTATTTCAGTCACTTTTTTTCCATTGTTTGTGACTTTTTTTTCCTGTGTTTTTTCCTCCTCCTCTTCAAGTGTTTCCTCTGCCTCCTCCTCTTCATCTCTTTCCATTTGATGATGGCTCTGTTGAAGTCAAACTGCTCATGAGAAGGTCCGAGCTCTATTTTGAGTTGCTTTCATTTTTATGCCTTCTGAATGAAGGAATGTCTCAGCTTTCTAAGATATAGCCTAATTTTTTTTTCTTACATTTAAGCGTTGTAAAATAATCTAGTCATAGTGTCAGATTTTTTTATTTTAAGAAAAAAGCTCTCTAAGATTAGAAACCATTTTAGTGAATTACGTTTATTTCGACATAAATTACGGAAAAATATATTGCATACCAAGCTGTTGGCGTCTCCTCCCGGTTGAAACATGGGTCATTACGTGAGAGATGATAAATATCAGTAAGCAGAAATAAAATAATATAATGTGGAAGCTGATACTATCTTCACAAGCAGCTCATTATGACTCAGAATATTAGAGTCTTGTGAGAATAAGATCAGTGACGCAGATGACGGAGAGCAGATGCGCTACAGGCTCAGTGACAGTCAGAGATGCCGGTGCAGCTGTTTGTGGAATTACATTCTAAAATAAAGACAGACTGTTTGAACCGGTGATTAGTTTTTTTGCGACTGTTGATGCATTTCATAATTTGATCTGAGATGAAGCAAATACATTTGTGCGGGAATTTCTCGCATTATAAAAGTTAAACTTGCGAGAATGGTTTAAATTAAGCGCAATCTCGCGCCGGAATTTAAGCCCTGATAATACATAGACATAACACGTAACTCCAGCGCAGCAATACAGTAACTTCACTTTGATGGTCCGTCAGAACAAGGCAGAGTGCCGTAAAGCAGCATGAAACGAAGGCATGAAGCAGTATCTGATGTTACGGGCTTCTACCACAGTTTCTCTTTGGCTTTTTGAAGTTACGGCAAAACCATCATCTGATTTTACCCGAAAAACAATCGAATTGAAACTTGATGTTTGTCTACATGATAAAACCTATGTTTATCGTCCTAAAAATGACAATAACTCATTTTCGCCAAAAATCGAAGTTTTGCCTTAGTGCAGCAGAATTCCTCAGTCAATTATTAAACAACCCTTTGTTTAATAATTAGTGCAGGGATGGGCAACTTGGATGATGACGAGGGCCAGTAATTTTTGTCCTTTAAACCAAAGGGGCCAGATTACTAATTTACACTCACATATTTTGCATCATCTTCCTCAATATTTTATTAAGGGAAATTTTATTGAAGGAACTCAGTGTACAATTAGTTCAGTGTGTGTGTTTGTGTGTGTTTTAAAAAATTGTAACTATAAAACTGCTGAACTGCTCAATTGCACTGAATGTACACAAAACAAATGTACAAAGGTCCATCTTTCCTTCCATTTTCAACATAACCTGAAATAAAGTGCTTAACAAAAACACGTTATAACCAAAATGATAATGATCCTTGCACCGTCATGCATTTTGCAAAAAAGCTTTGCTGACAATGTAATTTACAGGGCTGATAGCGGAAAAAAATCCTGAGCCTAAACTTTTTTTCTTCATGTGCTATATATGCGACGCACTTTTTACACAAAACAAAAGATTATTTGAAAAATAACCTTTTTAACCCATGGGCAGATTATGATCCCCTTAGCACAAGATCATTTTAAACATCATTTTGTGTATAACCCTGTTCATCCATACTCCAAAGTAAAAACATTTGATTAGTAGCCTAACCATTGACTAAAGAACATGAACGAAGACACAGATTCATTTAAACATAAGTGTTTAAAATATGCACCATTTACTTTAAGTACAGTTTTAGAACCTTTACAGTGCAATTGTGATGTGTAGATAATACTGTAATCCTAAAGTTGTTTCTTCAAAACAACTAAAAGTTTCGTAAATGATAGAAAATACACACAGAATAGAAAACTATCAAATATACAATATAACTAACATACATACTAATATACAAATAACAAATATAGTTCAGAAAACTACCCATCATAAAATCGCACCAATACGTTTAGAATCCTATCCATACTTTCGTTCGTGGCTTCATCGACGTTAAGTGAAAACACTATTGTTTAGCGTCTCGGTCTTTTTCCGGTGAGATGCCGCTTTGTTGATGGTAAGGTCGCGTTCAGCAATGAAGGAGCAGACGCGAATTTTTAAATCAATTTGCAAACATCTTTGGTGTCTTCCGTTGGCTTCATGAACCTGCGGTCCGTGCCGTGACTTACGGTGACGGTATGGGAAACTGCTGGATCTGAATCAATCTGTTTTGCCAACGCCCAGAGCCCGCCCCCACCCTATTTCTGATTGGCTAGTAGGCCTAGTGTTAGTGTGGTTGAAAAGAAAGCTGCGTCCCTGTTAGATGCGGAGAAATGTCTGTTAGATGCCTAAAAGAAAGAACGCAAACTTTCAAGAAACTAACAAAAAAACAATGTGAAGAAAAACGCTTTGAAAATGAAAATAATAAACTCAATGGCAAAAAACGTAACATGGTTCCCTTTCAGGAACTCGAGCTGCGTCGGAAAACGCTATGGGAACGCCATCAGCTTATATGCGCTCTGAAACACCTGTCGCACAATCAATTACGGGGCGCTACGTCACAGGCGGGGTGACGTCACGACCAGGAAGCTATAAAGTACGTGCTTTAGCGCACGCCCCAGCTTTGTTCATTCAGCGAAGCGTTCTGTGTCATTTGTCTGTCCTTTGTCTCTTGTTTAGCTTTGTAGAAGTTGTCTTGCGTGATTTTGTCTCTGTTTTTAGATAAAAACATGCCAAAAGCTAAGTGCAAGAGTGATAAGGGGGATAGAGATCAACATTTCAGGCTGTGTGTTCCTCCCTGCCCGCGTTATATAACGGGTGGGGATACACACAGTCTGTGTGTTGTCTGTATGGGAGCGGAGCATGCTCAGTCAGCTCTTGAGGGAGCTGGCTGTGTGCACTGCGTACGCTTCACTCCCAGAGGGCTCTGTTTGAGGGGGGAGCCCTGCTCTCTCTCTGGGTTCAGAAGCCCGCACTCCGGTTTCTTCCCCCCAGGGGGAGGGCTCTGCCCTCCGCCTCTCATCCACAGAGGAGATGGATGTGGAGAGCATTGAGGAGACCCCTCTTGCCCCCCGTTTTGAGGAGCTGTTGGAGGTTATTACTTGTGCTGTGGCCAAGCTAGACATCAGTTGGCCAGCCGAGCAGCAGACTGCCCCAAAGAAGAGCCTATTAGATGAGCGTTTCTCCATGGGCAGTCTGCACCTCCACGTAGGAGCCTTCCTTTTTTTTTGGAATAAGCCATTCTCATCTTGTGTATTTAGCCCAGCCACCTCTATGTACGTTAATGTGGCTGGGCTGATAAGTTGATGCCTCGAGTTGAACAGGCGCTTGCCAACTACCTGTCGCCTGACGAGGCATCATCTTTAAAGGCTCCGTCCCTGCCCTCTAAGCCTCTGCGTACTACATCTGAGCTTTTGGGCAGGGGGTACATGGTGGCAGGTTAGGCTGGTGCTTCATTGCACACTATGGGTGTGCTTCAAGCGCACCAGGCCGACCTGCTTAAAGACCTGGAGAGAGCGCGGCCCTCACATCTGAGGATGTGAATGAGCTGAGGAGGAGCGCTGACCTCTCCTTGCGTGCCACCAAGGAGACCGCCCGCTCTATTGGGCAGTCTATGGCAGCCATGGTGGCCGCAGAGAGGCATTTGTGGTTGACCCTGTCCAATATTAAGGGGAAGGACAGGGTCTTCCTTCTGGACGCCCCGTTAGTGCCTTTTGGCCTGTTTGACGACGCAGTAGATACTGTCATCAGCAGGTTCCAGGAGGCCTGTAAGCAAACGGAGGCGTTTCAGTGGTTCCTCCCTCGCCGCTCTCTGTCCTCTGGGGCTGTTAGGCGGGAACAGCCCCAGCCATGTACCAGCTCCTCGTACCGGGAGGCACAGA
>JAZGTK010008737.1:282-17959 GCA_036877625.1 Ambastaia sidthimunki | reverse complement strand
TTCTTGAAGAATGGAAAAAGATAGATGTTGCAATATGTCGCCAACTTGTTCATTCCATGCATAGAAGACTTGGTGCTGTCCTTAAAAATCACGGTGCTCATACCAAATATTAGATGTAGTAGTTTTTGTTGCAGGGTGTATTCATTTTTGCTTCAACCAATTCGATTAAAACTGAAGATTTTGTGATCCAAGTTAGATTATTAACCTTAATTTCATGTTATGGAGTTAAAGAAGTGTTCAATAAAACGTTTGGAAATTGTTCTTTTGTTCATTGAGCTACTGATTAAATTCGTACTTTTTAAAGGGGGTGTACTCATTTATGCTGAGCACTGTACATGACAAAATCACAAAAGACCATTTGTGAGTTTCATTTGAAATAATTAACAACATTAATTGCATATCAGCAATAATATAAACTGAAAAGGACTCCTTCAGGTTCATTAAGCAGAGTCAGTTTTTTTCTAATGTAAGTAATTTGGGTAAACTAATTCTGAATTCTGAATTAAGTTCCTCAAATTAGCAATATCATCACTTAAAATAAAAGACAAAATGTGGCCGTACAGAGAAGATATTTAAAAGATGTGCCATCAGAATAAGATGACAAGCTGGAATTCATTAGAGGAATTACATCTAGGTCCCGTTGAGTTTTTTGGAGAGCTATTGATATACTGAAGTTATGACAGCTACTGTGTGTTACATCGCCATAAAGAACTTAATGTGACAAATGGTGTTTTCTGAGTGATATTTCAAAGACACGCCATCAGAATATGATGAAATGGTGGAAAATAGGGTGAATTTTTTTTTAAAGTTTTTTAAAATCTATTTTGCAAAACATTTCATTTTATTTAAATTATGACAGGTGCTGTATGCTATAAGAAATTGGTTAATATATTTAGGATTGTGGTCTTCTGGAGAAGATTGTAAAAATGACACATCAAAATGAAACAAAATGCACAGATTATCTAAAGATGAAGTTGATCTAGGGCATTACGTGCTGTTTTAGCTTAACTTTTAATTTTAATAAACACAGTATGCTTGCAGGCTCTTAGTCTATTGAATGTAACAAGTAAAAAGAATAAAATTATAGGAATCTGGCTATTTTCTATTCAAACTGATTGCAGACTACAATCTCAGATGTTGGGCGCAGCTGTTCCTTTAAATACACAACCAATAACATTGCAACGGAGGGGCTTAAAACAGTTTGACATTTTTAAGGTGGGAAATAAGGAGCAAATGTACAACCTCATTTATTGTTATATGAACACGTTTAACATTTATTGTTTTCTATTTCCTATTTCCTCTATAACTTATCCTATTGTGCGGTGAGGCACTGCAATTTTGACAGGACATGATTTTACTTGTCTACCTGTCCAAAACTCAGAACCATTTTTTGCGGTGATGAAAATCCTATAGTATTATATATTATGTAGTAGAGTATAGTATGCCTTTCTACTGTATACTTAAATGTTTTAGATTAAAAAGTTGAACATGGAACATTTCCAGTCAAACAGGAGCTCAGAATTCTATTTGCTTTCTTAACCTTTGTGTTGTCTTAGAATTCTGTATACTCCCATTGTCCTAAGGGTCAATAATGACCCGCCTTCACTAAACCGCTAAAATAAGCAGCTAAATTTAATTTCAATACTTAAATCTATTTTGCATGAAGAAACAACCTCATCATTCATCACAAACTCTGTAAATGTCTAGGTTTTCCCTCTTCAGTGTGCAATATTTCGTCAATATTTAATCAGTGTAAGCCACTTGTTTTTTACTAAAGTACATGTTTATTTTTTCTACTGCTAAAGGTACGTACATAGGTGTGAAAAGTTTTTAGCAAGACAGTGTTCATAAAATTATTTATATTCATTAAATCAGCAGAAAGGAGTCCTGAATGCATTGTATTGAAGGGAAACAAGCAGAAAAAAAGTAGTTTTTGTGGTGTATAAATGGTTTTATAGCTGGCGGGTCAAAATTGACCCCTAAGACAATTTTTGTACCCTAGCTGTGTAAAGCCTTTATGAAAATAGGAAAATGGTTAATTTTTTCTAATGTTGGGATCATTTTAGGAAAAGTCGTCAAATTTCAAGTTGAAAAAACATCATATAGGTTTTTTTTCTGCTGTTAAAATGGCCACGGGTCAACACAAGGCAACACAAGGGTTAAACAAACACAAACTCTTTAAATTTATAATATCAAGTTAATTGCAAAACATGAACTATGACATACATAAAATACAATAAATAACATTCCCAACATTTTTAACTGTTGAAAAGTCTTACATAAATTTCTGTTCAAGGGTGACTGATCATGCAGCACTTATCATTGACTGCAATCCAAAATGTTTTTGAATCAGCTAGCTCAACTGCCTTAACTGCAGGTCCAACCCCACATCAGTCCTCTTGAGCTGCATCAGAGGCGCAGGCTCTGTTTGAGTGGAACCAAAAAGTTAATGTTCCAAATACCCAGTTTCAACTAGAGATTGTTTCCAGCAGCTGGTTAAACTGTGCGGCCCTCATTAGGCTCATTAGGAATCTCTTTACTTTAAAGTGTTTTGAGATTTTTGAGGTGACAGTAGTCACACATAAGTAAGTTATACATATACATAATTGTGTAAGATTTCTACCTGCATAACAACCATCAGTGAAGATGAATATTGATCATTTTAATAATTTTAAGGCTCTATTGGTATTTTAGTCTAAATGCATTAATTGTTTTGTAGGTATGTATATTTACTTACATAATTCAGTTTTATATTGTAATGATTTTCATATTTTTCTTGTCTGCAAAATGAGCACACTGTCACAACTAGGGATAATTTATATTTTACCCATGATAGGTGTGTTTCTTTAAACATGTAACCTTGCACATTGACAGTAAACTATTGATGAGATGTTTTTAAATGGCAACTGTTCTATAGCTGTGAAAAAACTTTCAGTTGAGAATAGCATAAAGCTTTTTGTGCACTTTTGTTAAGAGCAAAGCAGGCACATATAGTCTAGTAATGAAATCTTTGTTTATCCATAAGTTCTATAATTGGAGAATGACTTCTTAATTACAATGCCTTTCACACTGATTTTTACTGATTCAGATTTTTTTTTAAATTTTGAAAACACTGTAAAATGGCTGTGTTATAAAGTTAAAACTAACAAATCCTTACAAATACAATAGGGGTCCAGCACTTTGTGCTTGGACTCATAACTAATAAAGCACACTGTCTCAACATATACATATTTGTACATAAACACTCAAGTCAACATTTAGTTAATGGCTTTATATTGTTTTCTGTGTTTTTGAGATAAACAAACAAAAATATACAAATGTATGCATAGAAATCTGCTTTAGTCTGTGTTAAAATATAATCTATGGCTTTTGAGTAACTATCTGTAATAATCTTTTCGCAAAACAAACATCACAAAATATATCAAGTTTCTGTCTTCTGCCATACAGAACTCTGTAAAATTTACATTATATCTAGATTTTATCTTAGACTTGGGCTGCAGAATAAATGTGCTCTGCAAGCACAGATGGAGGGACAAGAATAAGGTACAGGAAATAAGGTACAGGATCACAGATTGTTGAAACACTTTGTATTTTCTATCCACCAATGAATTTAATCATCATGACACATTTTTTAGAACCTGTAACCACAAAAAGTTAAATTAAGTTTCACATAAAATCAGACCTAACCGCTTATATTATAAATCATTATTATAAACATACTATTGTAAATCAGGATAAGGTAAGGAGACATGTCGTGCTCACTTAATAACTGATTAATAACAGAGATGCATATTCTGTAACGTTATCAAATAAATGATCAAATTACAGTACCTTTAGGAATCGTAACTTGAAATTGTGGAAACATAATCCAATCAACAGCACTGAACACTTTAATTTTTAAATGTTTAACAATTTACTTTTATTACTACCAGAACTGAGGACACAGGATGCAGATGCAAGCAGAGTTTATTAAGAGAAAACATGAAAGACAAGAAGGCAACCAAAACAAACTAATAGGCAAAGAGAATTGTCCAAAACAAGGGGTCGGAGCAATGGCTGGTAAGATTGCCAGGAGGAATTGGAGGTATTATAGGATCCAAGACCAGGAAAGTGAGGCAGCAAGATGCCATAGAAGACCATGCTCACACTGAGAAACAAGGTTTCTTGTCATCTGTTATCTTGTTGCTGTGCATATACTAGGTTGCACAATATATATTATGATGGCGCCGCAGATGGCCGCCTCAGTGTGGAGCTCTCCCATTGTTGTTGTGTTTTTGTTAGTTTGTCCTGTCTTTAGTTATTGTAATTTAATCAGTTTTACCAGAGACAAATTACGAAACATTCGTCAGCAAACACCAAACCATTTTTTTTACCAGTTTTTGATTATTGCGACGTTTTAAGAGACATTCTAGTTGGAGGCGCAGCACTGCTGTATAAGCGCTTCAGGACGCGCAAGTGTGGGAAGCGGTCCGGCGCGTTGGTGAGGCTCCGACAGCGTGGGTTCAGAACTGCGCTCCCTAGTATTTATCTTTCAAACCTCCGCTCTCTCCCTAACAAAACGGACGAACTTCTACTTCTCAAACGCACAAATAAGGATTTTTCTAACTCTGCTGCATTGTGCTTTACGGAGACTTGGCTGAGCAAAGTTATCCCTTACAGCGCGTTGCATTTGCCCACTTCCAGTTGTTTAGAGCGGATCGCAACGCGGAATTATCGGGGAAAACGAGAGGTGGCGGGACATGTTTTTACATCAATGATAGATGGTGTGCAGACATAACACCGTTAAGGAAAAAGATGTGCTGCCCTGACTTAGAAGCATTCTTCATTAACTGCAAGCCAATCTCCTCCCCACGCGAATTTTCCTCGTTCATTCTACTGAGTGTTTACGTCCCTCTAGACACGTGCGTAAGCGCTGCGCTGCAACTGCTAGCGGATCAAATTACAGAGACAGAACTGCGGCACCCAGACTCACTTATTATTATCCTCAGAGATTTTATTAAAGCAAATCTCACATGCATACTGCCAAATTATAAACAACACATCACATGCCACACCAGAGACAAAAACACCCTGGACCACTACTACACTACATTAAAGGATGCATACCAGGCTGTCCCCAGAGCTGCTTTTGGACTCTCTGATTACTGCTTGGTCCACCTTCTCCCAACATACAGGCAGAAACTTAAATCAGCTAAACCTGAATTAAAAACTGCAAAGAGATGGACCACTGAAACAGAGCACGCCTTACAATCCTGTTTCGATTGCACTGATTGGAGTGTTTTTGAAGCTGCTGCAGATGACCTGGACGAGCTCACAGACACTGTGACATCATATGTGAGTTTTTGTGAGGATTTGTGCATTCCTACTAGGACCTATCCCACATACAGTAATGACAAACCATGGTTCACAGCAAAACTCAAACAGCTTCGCCATGCCAAAGAGGACGCCTACAGAAGTGGGGATAAAGCCTTGTTCAACCAGGCCAAGTACACACTGAAAAAGGATATAAAAGTAGCCAAACGGAGCTACTCTGAAAAGCTGAAAAAACAGTTTTCGACTAACGACCCTGCGAAAGGCCTGAAAGCTATCACCAGCTACAAGATGTCATCCCCCAACTCTGTGGCGTGTCAACAACTGGCTGAAGACCTGAATGGGTTTTACTGCAGGTTTGAAAAGCCCAATTTCACACCCCACACCCACTCTGACCTTCTCCAGCCACAACCATCAACACCCCCAGCCCCCCCTGCCACTGCCCCTCAACCTGCACTTAAGATCTATGAAGAAGGTGTGTGCCGGGTCTTCCAGAAACAAAAGATCAGGAAGGCAAAAGGCCCAGACGGTGTCTCACCTGCATGCCTTAAAGCCTGTGTTGACCAGCTGTCACCAATCTTCACAAAGATTTTTAATGCATCACTGGAGCAGTGTGTAGTCCCCTCCTGCCTCAAACGTTCCACCATTATCCCTGTGCCTAAGAAACCCAAGATCACAGGGCTAAACGACTACAGACCTGTTGTCCTGACACCTGTGGTCATGAAGTCGTTTGACAGACTGATACTGGTTCACCTAAAGAACATCACTGGATCCTTGCTAGACCCTCTTCAGTTTGCCTATCAGGCAAACAGGTCAGTGGATGATGCAGTCAACTTGGGGCACATCCACACACATCCAATTCACATCCAGCATCCACATCTGCATACAGAGGCGAGGTTGAACAGCTGGCAGTCCGGTGTAGTGAAAACAACCTGGAGCTTAATGCACTTAAAACTGTGGAGATGACTGTAGACTTTAGGAGGAATGCTCTATCACTCCCTCCCCTCACCATTCTCAACAGCACTGTGTCAGCTATGGAGTCATTCAGGTTCCTGGGAACTACCATCTCACAGGACCTGAACTGGGAGACCCACATAGACTCCATTGTCAAAAAAGCTCAGCAAAGGCTTCGCCAACTGAGGAAGTTTGATCTACCACAGGAGCTAATGAGACAATTCTACACAGCTGTGACTGAATCAGTCCTGTGTACTATTGCAGTCTGGTTTGGCTCAGCCACCAAATCAGACATAAGTAGACTGCAACGGACTGTCAAAACAGCTGAGAGGATTATTGGTGTGCCCCTGCCCAATCTCCAGAATTTATACAACTCCAGGGTGAAGAAACGGGCAGGTAACATCATCAAGGACCCCTCCCACCCTGGACACGATCTGCCTAAACTCCTGTCTGTCAGGCAGACGATAGAGATCACTACGCACTAGAACATCAATATACAAGAACAGCTTCTTTTCGCAGGCCATCTCAATCTTAAACAGCTAGCACATCCAACATTATCATATCCAAGCTGTTAAGTGCAATATAACTACGTGCAATAACTTTTACTTGAACACTATACTTTACTTGAAAACTTTATGTAAATACATATTAACATACTTATTTTACAGTACTTATCATTCTTATCATACTTATTTTACATTCTTTTTTTTCTCTACTTTTGTCTTATGTGCATACTGTGTGTTAGAAGCTCCTGGAACCAAGACAAATTCCTTGTGTGCGTGAACACACTTGGCGAATAAAGCGTATTCTGATTCTGGTTCTGTCAATGAAGTCTGTCAAATGCACAAACTTTGTTTAAACTACCTGTACTGTGATTGGCTTAATTAGTTCCACACTAGGAGAATCCTGACAGATTTTTCCATCTCTAAAATCTTAAACATGCTCACACTATAGAATTTTAAAATCATGGTGCATCACACACTACAAGATATTAAGATTTTCTTGCCACAGGGAGCACCTCACAAGATGTTAAAGGGAATCAGATGTAAACATAACATAGACTGTGACACTATTATTATTATTATTTAACAATAATAATATTTACATTTGCAATAACATCTTTCCAAGCTCACCCAGTATACTTTTAAACTGAGTCAAACTGTGGCTGATTATACTAATTTGTCTTTGACGGAATAGTTGTGATAGATTTACACATTCAGGTATAACAGCAGTTATGTTGTTGCCACACTTCAACAACCTGTTTTTCTATCTCAGCAATGCAACAAAGTAAACAAGAGCAAATCTTGTTTCATGACTGCCGTTTTATAAGATCTGTCATTCGTCTGTCATTTGTCTCTCATTGACTCATTGGAGGTACTGACAACATCATACACATCCTAAATATCAAACATGTTTATTATTATTGGAGCAGCCCTGATGTTTCTCTGAGCAGATCAGGAGGTATTGGATTTGATCTGTGAATGCCTCGCATTGAGATAATCTGTCCCAAACATCAGACCCGATCAAGTTAAATGGACCCAAGTATCCTGTAGTATGAGTTCAGCTTTAGGGGTGATTCTGAAGTGCACAAACTCAAAAATCAAGACAAGGCACATCAGTTGTGCTGACAAGCACAGAGATCACTCCAAAGAAAAGACACAACAATCTCTGTCAGCATGTGTCTCACACCAAACAAACACAAACAAGTAAGGGAAAAGACCATGCCAGACCATAAGAAAGACAGACAAAGATACAAACTGGGCTAATTAGACCAAAGAAGTGTTGCCAACTATTTTAAATAGAAGCTAACATTTAATTAAAGAGTCACTATATGTCACCAGATCATCATATACTAAATGGCATATTCATCACGTAATCATTTGTATACTGTCTAGTGTCTGCATTTCAATGTGTTGCATAAATCAATGTACTCAACAAAAGCTGTGCAGGCATGTCATCCATCCCGTAGCAGAAAAGCTGTTTCAGCAACTTTCCTAAAGCACCACATGGTATAGCTCCAAGAAGCCCTTTACATAATTGTCCAGTGAGCAGCCATTTTGGCAGTAATAGTCCATCTCTTTACTCATTGTGAGGGTCAGTCCCTCTTTGCGTTAGCAGCGCAAAGGTTGTGGGTTCAATCCCAGGCAACACAAGTACTGATAAAAATGTATACCTTAAATTCACTGTAAGTTGCTTTGGATAAAAGCGTCTGCCAAATAAATAAATAAATCTAAATAAATTAGGTGTACAAATCCAAGATGCACAACAAAGAGAATAATATCAAACAAAATTTACTATAATAAAAATGATACACCTAGAACAAGAAATCAAACACCACCATATCCTAAACCAAAATACCAAAAAGCCACATGAACTAAACAAACTAAACTAAGACACAGGTAAATATAACTAGCAACCAAGGAAACACATGAGGGGCTATTTAACATAAACTTGTTAACATAAAAATCATTTAACATAAACTGATAATGGCTCTAATAAGTTAAACAATCAAGAGAAACAAAAATAGAACTCAAGTAAACTTTGACAAACCCATTAAAACTACATGTTAGACAGCAGTTACTTAGAATGTGATGTTTTGCTAAATTCCTGACTTATAAATCTGACAAAACTATTAACTAAAAACAGCAGCTTTGCAATGATGTTGGATATATCTACATGTACAATTATCATTACAGAGAGGCGAAATTAGAGGCGTTGGTCTTATTGGTTTCTCTCCTACAGCCTCAGTATGCATTTGAAACTGTGCACTACTGCCTACTAAACAAAGCAAAGGTTTGTCCAAAAAGTTATCAGATTTTTTACAAGTTGCTTTTTTGAAGTTGCTAAAGGTGTCTGAGAAGTTGTTAAATCTAGTGAAAAGTTGTGTAAGTTGCTGTAAAAGTTGCTGTAGTGAAAGGTTGGCAACACTGGTTGGCACGCTGTGACAGTTTTGACATATCAAAGGCTAGTTTAACAGACTCCATATTTGGAATAATTACTAACACAAATAAAACGTGTTAGTATGTTAAAATTGCACCTCAATATAAAGTCAGCGTGAGCTAAATAATACTAATTGGGGCAACATAGTATAGTGATGTAACTATCCATATGCTTATTTTCTTATTTCCTCCTCTCCCCCCTTCTCTCATGCCATTGCTGTGTCTTTTTTGTGGGATTACAGAGAAAGTGACTCATTTGTTTATTTGTTGTGATGTTAAGAAATCTTTGTGATTTTTAGTTTAGTTCTATAGTTTAGTTTATTAATTTAAAAGCACAATAAAAAACAACATGGTTTAGGGTTTAGATTAAATGGCAATTTGGAAGACTTGAAAAATAATTTATGGCTAAATGGCTAATGATATCCATGTGTTTTTTTATATGGTTTGTGTAAGGAGTATTGTGTGAAGCGATATTAAGATTAAGGTGTGTGTATGTTTGTGTGTATATGCATATATTTGGCGTATATTTGGTATCTTCATAAGTGTATTTATGGTACCTGTTCAGATCTATGAAGTTCATATATTTTTGCTTTTAGCTTGGTCATAGTGTGATAAGAGGATATTTTCTCATGGAAACTGGTCTTATTTGTTCTGGTGACCATATTAATAAAATAACTAACATTACCTGAAAATTATAGTTTTGAAAATTTTTAATTCCAAAGAACTTTATAGAGATTTCTTTAAATAGTGTTTATTAACATAGGAAATTTTAATTTGATACAATCATACTGACAGTGGTCTATGAAGCTTAATATCCAATCAGCCGGATGGATTTTTCCAACTTTACAATATTATAATTATTGAAAATTATAAGGAATCAAGTACATGACTGCATTTGCTAAGTCAAAGAGCATCGTCTTTAATAAAAAAATGTCCTCAAAAAGGTATAGATACAGGTTAGTTTAGAGTTTAAGTATAACAAACAACATTAGTCCTTTAGACTGCTTGAATACCTCACAGATGCATTAAAGTGGCTCACACCTATCTGGCCTAAAGATGCTTACACTAATATTGCTTAGTGTATATTTCAGACTTTAAGCATATGCCACTAGTAACTACATCTCAGAGGCTGAATTGCTGACTGACTTAATATTGAGGCAGTTTCTGTCAGGGAAAATGGCAAGCCAATAACATTTGGATTCAATATATGGCTCTGAATATCAAGTCCTAAAATAAGACTGAAGATTTAGTCAGTGTTGTTGACAATGTCATAAGAGACATTATAAACATCCAATAATGACAAAAGCCAGGCACATAAAACCAGCACCTTTAAAAAGGAGGAACTTTTATGCAGCCATCTTGATAGGCTGCTTATTTCAAAATAAAATTTGGGGAAACAACAATAAAAGTTCTTGACAAAACTTGGTAGGTATCCAGTGGCACTAAAGAGAAAAAAGCCACCTAAAAATACAAAATCAAGTGCAACCAAAGGTTAAATATTCCATGTAAGTTAATTTTAAATGGGAGTACTTCAAGGCTTTGTTAGAAAGAACAGCAGAATATTTTAGCCGAATTCAGACGTTGTGTATTTCATAAAGGAGAATGGCTAAACAAGGTAAAGATATGTTTTGAGGCATGGTGTTGAAGTTGTCTAGCTATCCTCTATGAACTTAGCTAGGTTGTCTCTTAGCTCTGTCAACTCAAAGATTTTTCCATCCAGAATCTCCAGCAGGCTTTTGAGGTTCTTGTGGACATTGTCCTGATCCAACTGACTTGACTCCAGACGTTGCTCAAGATCAGCCAATTGTTCCTCAAGATTCTTGTTCCACACATCTGTCTCCTACAAGGACACATTGTATAAACATTTACTACACTACAACTGTGTTATGTCCTAGACAGGAAGATCTTGCAACTACATTTAATATATATTAACACAACAATTGCAGTGTTAAAGATCAAGTTAGAATTAATGATGTGACATTAAAAACGCTTATTATTTTGGGTCTTTTTCCTCAACTACAGACACTTTTATGTCCTAGAGTTCAATTTACATTAAATTACTACATTCCACTGTTTTCTTTTTGTTAAACGAAGATCACAATAAAAGTGTCTCTTTTTAAGGACTGCAGGGAGCAAAGAGAATCAGGAACACAGGGAACCACATCCAAAAGCAAACAAACAGCCAACAAAGGAAACACTGGGGCATATATACACAAACTAATGTATATATGGGGGTAACAAGACACAGGAGGAAACAATCAGGGGTGTGGTCACAGGGACAGAATTATAACTTGAAAAACACAAAAACTACAACATGGAGGATGAACATAACTGTAGACATGAAGTAGACATGACTTAGACATAACTTCATAGGAATATTTTTTAATACATAACCAGAACTAGGAGTAAAATAAACACAATTAAACAAAATAAAATTCTAGAACATGAATAGTGTTTTATTTTATTGTATCAAGCTCAAGTCCACAGATGCAAAAAAGGTCAAAAATATTTAAAACAATGCCCATAGTTGAAACACCCATCAAGCTAACTGTTCATTTTTGTTAGTTTGTTTCAAGAACAGTCCTTACCTCTAATTGTTTGGTGAGTTCATCTTTCTGAAATTGAAGCTGCTTGGCATTTTCTACTACTTCTTTCAATCGTACCATTTCCTATAAAAAAAACACTATTTGAATGGCATAAAAATATATGGCAGATATTTACCCACAACTTTCCCCCTCATAACTCCACTCTTTAGAATAATAGTACTGTATGACTCAGTACAAAGTCTCTTTAAAAAAGTGATTGGCATAGCAAAAACATTTTTCTTGTCTTATAATTACTTTATTAATAAATCTACAATTAGAATTACAATAAAAGATTATATGTGACCCGATCTGGCAAAATGAGAATTTTAAGATATGGACCGACAATGTGAAAAAAACATTGAAAATATCAGTTTTCTTTTCTTAGCTAATTTCAAAGAACAGACATTCAAAAATAATCTCCCAAAGTTTCGTAGTCCAGATTATTGAGTAAAGGTATTTAAATGACTATTAAAGTTGACTTGCAACTCTTAAGTTGTACTAAATTCACACCCACGCTCCGTGTTGGGTTGTGCCCCTTTAAGAATGCGACGCTTTAGAGCGCATGTAATTCTGAATCATTCAAGAAAAAGAAAACCGACGCACAGCACAAGATTTATTGTTAAGACTTTAAACGTAACATCAAGTAACATCCAAATTGCTTTACATTCTTTATTCTTTCCTGATCCCAGCGTGGTGAGCATGTTGTTGTTGTTTACAAGTCATTTGTAGTTCATGTTAAGGTTTATGGAGATTGCTGTGGATAAGCGTCTAAAGCGCGATTTTCTCAGGTTTTCAATTTGAAAAAGAGGGTAGACGACAATAATCCAAATGGATATAGCTTTAAAACCATTCCAGGTATGGCTTTGACTAGGATATCATTTTAAAGCTTATGGTCTCCTCATTGATACCAAAATCTAAATTTTGAAATTTGCAACATCTGATTCATTTTGCTAGATAGGGTCACATATATAATGCAATACTCACTGGTTAATTAAGAAAAATTAAGCTTTTCCAAACCTATATTTAGGGCTGTTGTTTTTCTGCCTATTACAATTGGCTATTATTGTTATATTATTATACATGTTATTTTGTGGGAGGTGAAACCGCAGTAAGGGATAAAGCTTTTACCTTTATTTTACATATTTATTCCTATTTTGTATAATAGGTTTATATAAAAGATTTTATACAGAAAATATTTATTTTCAAGGTGGATCTATGTGGCTTTGATTATTCCTTTCCTAAAACACTTGATCGTCATTTTGGCTTGATATGCATAGTTGATTACCAGTAAAAATTAAGACAATTTATCTTGTTGTTTAAGAAGACAGTCACTTTTCAAGAGTGATCTAAAGTCTCATATCTCTGATGTTATAAACATTGTTTTATTGCTATAATAAACATGTAAATGGAGAAAATTTAAGCCCTCATCTAATCTACTTATGCGAGTTTCAAATATTAAAAACAAAAAAAACAAAAAGAAATTAGAAAGTCTCAAACTTTGTTGCTCTGTTGATAAATTGTGTATTGTACAGTGTATTATTGTTTAATGTATGTACCTGCAAATCTTTTATCTCGATACACATATATGTGGCAATACAGCATGAGAAACTGTACCTCTGCTTTTGCCTTCAGTGTACACTCCAGCTCCTCTATGGTTTGGTTCAGCTCTGTTTTTTGGGATTTAATCACACTGGTTTGACTGCTCTGACTTTCCAGTTCTGACACCTGTGGACACAAAAATACCTTTGCTGATGGATATGGTGTTTTTAAATAATCCTAGGGAATTCTGAGTGAACAACTCATTCTTTACATTTGTTCACTAATTTTTACCCACAATGCACTGACTTCAACTGTACATCTGATGTACACACGCTCACTCACTATTTCCCATGTTTTTCACTATTTCCAATGTAAGTGTCACAAGTATGGGTTTCCAGAGCAAGGGTAAAACAACGTAGAATCCTTTCAAACGTGTTTAATAGTTATAATCCACAAATGAAACTAGGAACAGGCCAAACACCCAATAACATTATAACGTTTCAAAGCCAGACAAGGAAGACTAGACAAACAAACAACTTATAAAGCAAACTAATCAAAAACAGACAGGTGAAGGGGATTAAACTAAACAAGGACCGGAAAAACAAATATGGGCATATAATGGGGAGAAACCAAAATGAACAGTTCATCGGGGACGTAACAGTAAGAATGTAATTTCTTTGAATTCCATTGGAGTTTCCAAGAACTGGAATCAGCATAAGGGCACTGACAGAAAACACCACAGAAATGTTCATAAACTTGTGTTCTTGTGGACAGTTTCCTACTTTATATTTTAAATAAACAGATTAATAAAAATTATTAATCTATAAATGTGAAAGAAAGGACTTTTAATATTCATTTTATTTTAAAATGTCAAGGCTAGACTACTGCAATGCCCTACTGGCTGGCCTCCTAGCCAATGCAACCAAACCCTTGCAAATAATCCAGAATGCTGCAGCCCATTTGGTGTTCAAATCAACTAAAGAGAGCCCACGTTACACCCGTCCTGATCTCACTCCACTGGCTAACTGCAGCCACCTGTATTAAATTTAAATCTCTGACCCTGGCTTTTCGGACAGTCACTGGAACTCCTGCCAACTATGTTCTGTAAACCAGTGACGGCTAATTGTTTCCCCACCATGAGAACCAATTTGAAACACACCTGTTTTACAGACACCTGACTGATCCCTAATTGTGATGTTCAACCCTGCTTGTATGTAAAAAGTCTTCTACTGTTCATCCTGTTCCTAGCATCAGTACGATTCTCACTTGTAAATGTAAGTGTTGTAGACTAGGCTTGGGCAAAATGCTCTCTCTCATTGTAAGTTGCTTTGGATAAAAGTTAAAATGTTTAACAATCTAGCATGATTATAGCATGTTTTAGCATAATTATTAAAATATTTTTACATGAAGCTAACACAATTTAACATTAATTAGCATGATACAAGAACATTTTAGCATGACACTAAAACATTTTAACATGATGCTCCTACGTTTTAACATGTAGCATGTTTTAGCATGATGCTAGCACAATTTAGTATGATTCTTACACATTTTAGCATGACGCTAACATGTTTTAACATCAGTTAGGATGCTAACATGTTCCAGGACTTTGTGGATGATGTGCTTCAAGAGTTCCTTCACTCATTTGTGCACCAATGCTGCCATCAATAACCCACCTTCTTCTCGAGTTGTGACAAATTATCTGAATGATCTGGATGTGACAGTGATCTGGAAACTCAGCTGGCCCAGATGAGCATGCTGGGCAATGAACATTCTGTGGGGTTTCACCTGGAAACAGGTTTGTTGATGTTTTTTTGTGTGCAGGCATAACAGAAGAAACAATTAGAAACCCCAATGGATGTGTTCTCACAGTGAGATGTAACACCCCTGTTTGGACTGTCTTGTTGGTTTGTCCCATGTTTGTCCTTGTTTAGTTTGATTGGTCTCACCTGTGTGTAGTTTAGGTTAATTAGTTTGTCTTTAGAAGCTGTTTCCTGTTGCTTCCTGGTTATCGGTTATTGTATTGTAATGTTGTTTTCCCCTGTCTGCCTGTTCTTGCCTGTTTCATGAGAATACTTTGGATTAAATCGTTTATGTTTTGGAATCTCTTGTTTATGCCTGTTTGTTTGGAGCGCGACTCGTTACATGAGAACATGAACCCTCTATGAATGCCGCCTCACAGGGTCATGGCTGTCAGAGGGGGAGAGATAACCTGACATGTAAGTGGCATGTTAAAATTTCACAGTCTGTTGATTCCATAAGAAAAGGTCATCAGTTACAATATGCAATGTCACCATACTTCACCCTGTTGGTTGAAGTATACCACCGTTGCTGTGTTGTACATCCAGACCAACACCTGCTGCAATGCAGTCAATAGCTGCAGCCTTTCCAGGGCAAGCAGCAACTTAAAGCAATTGATATGCCTGTATTCACTCACAAAAAACACTATATCATTCTCGGGTCATGCATGTCATCAACCCAATGTTAAGTGAGTTAAAAAAAGGAAACTGCAAGTACTCCGGTCAAGTACACATCTGAGAAACCTCTGGTATCTAATAACTTTTAATTAGTATCATGGCATGCTCTGAAGATGGCAAATACAATATTTTCATAGGATAAATTGTAAGCTTAAAACTGAATACAAAAAATAAAGATTTAAAAAGTAAAAACGTATTAAAATAATCACATAGCATACTTATATTTTTTTTATTATACTTAAAAGTCATCTATCTTTCTTGATATTAAGTGACACACCTTACGCAAACTTAAGAACTCTTGAAGCAACTTTGAATTTAGAAGTCACAAATTACATAAAATGAACATGCTATGGCAACAATTCATTATTCTGGGGCCTACAAACTTTCCATCAATTATGCTTTCCATTTTCTATTAGAGTCTTACTGCTAAAATTCTTAACAATATTTTGATATTAACAGACATTACATATTGTTCTATTTGCATTGTACATTACATTATTCTAGCTAGTACCAACACAAGAATGCAAAAGCTCTAATCTAATAAGCCGGTAGCAGTAATAAACTTAGTGTCTGGCAATAAAACACATTATATCCATTCAATAAAGACAAATTAGCTGTGTTATATTAAAATTCAGCAACAAAATAATGTTGGAAAATAATAAAATTGAGAAGCTGTATTGATACATTTTTTTTTCAGGAACAGCATTTGAGCTTATGATTCTTCATAATCACAGGCAACTAATCACAAGCAGTTACCAGAACAGGGAAATAACCAATGATATTTGAGCTTTCTGTCACGAGAAAACCTCACACCATGCTTGGCCCGCAGCCTTTCTCGTTCTCCCAGGTTCCTTGCACAGCTGTAATTTACAAAATGGAACAAAACTTTTAATTAACTCTGTCCTTCTCACCCGTTTGTGAAGCCTTTCAGCCTCCTCCTGGTAGGCTGCAAGTTGTTGTTTCCATTGTTTGACATTAGCTGTTGACTCCAGCAGTGCTGCTGTAAGCTTGGCATTGTTGCTTTTTAATGCTGCAAGCTCGGCCTCCCAGTGTTTGTTGGTTGTCGGGCTGTAGCAAAAAATAAAAGCAACAATAAAATAGGTATAACTTATTTATTTAATAATATATATGGGTGTTTAGACATTGCAGTGTTTGACTTTGTTTGACTCTAAGAGGGTTTATTCTAAATGGCGTAACACTAAAGGAAACAAAGTAAGGTAGTTCGGCCTGTATTGTAATTAAAGTTATATTAATAATTTTGTGCATTACAGGGCTTTTAATTAGACCTTACTGTCCAAACACAGTTTAAACAAAAAAAACTGCTTCTTGCATGGCATGTCTTACATGAGTAAATAATTGGACAAGAAATGTTGATTCTAAAATTGTATTCTCATTTGTAATAAATTTAATCCTGGCATAAGAAAACAGATATGTTATGTTGTTGAAAACAGATATGCACAGTGATTTAAGTCATACATTAAGCATATAAGTAGTACCGGTCAAGATGACGTATGCATGATGATCGTTTTCACAGATTTGTGTTACTGTCATTTACATGACAGTAACACTATCCTATCGACCTGGGATTGGATACGCCTATCGGTACGTATCGATACGCCTATCGACCTGGGATTGGAGTGGAGGACGCTGTGATCTTCCTGCTGCACCGTGCTCTAACTCACCTGGAGAAACCTGGCAGTGCTGTGAGGCTTTTATGTTTTGACTTCTCCAGCGCATTCAACACAATTCAGCCATTGCTTTTGAGGGACAAGCTGGAGTGGGCTGGTGTGGACTTACATCTGGCAGAATGGGTCCTGGACTATCTCACAAATAGGCCCCAGTTTGTGAGAGCTAGGGATTGTGTATCTGACAT
>JAZGTK010008736.1:0-17960 GCA_036877625.1 Ambastaia sidthimunki | reverse complement strand
GAAATTGTTGCCATGCATGAAGAGTAAATGTGCTCTTGTTATTCCAGTACAGTTGCTTACTGGAAATAAACAGCTGGTGCAGCATAAAACATAGTGTTTGCCTTTTAGTTCTGTAAATAAACCAAATGCAGTTAAAGAGCCCCAAATGAGTCCAGCAGCGAGTACAACTGGTGTTAGTGCAGAATCTTGGTGATTGGTGCAAACTGCTTGACTCACACGAGTCCTGAAAAGCAGTTCTTAATGTTTGAGTGGGAACAGATGCAAAAATACAGAAGGGAAAGCGTTTATAGAGATTCTTGATGATGCAAGCTTCTCGTTTTTGTCTGCTAAGTCTTTAGGAGATTAAAAAAAACTTTCTGTAAGGTTGGGCGCCAGTTTCTAAAGCCAGCTTAGCTCAGCTGTGTGTTGGATGAATTAGCATCAAAATTAGCCTGGAGATTGGTCTGTAATTAGCCAGGATATCCGCGTCCCAGAGCTGTTCGACAGAGTGCCTTAGAGAACATTTTAAAGCTTTCGTAGTTTAAAGATTTTAGTCTCTGGCAAAACTTGGAAAGCATCTCTTGTAACCGCAGGGCTTCCGTAGAGAGGCCCAAGCCCGTGGTCTTTGCATTGTATCCCAGTTTGTTCCACAGTCCGGAGGTCTGGCCTGGTTTCTGACCGGTGGCGCTGGGATGAGGCCAGGCGAGCTGTAGCAGAGGGCGTGTTGTATTTCTTTGTTGAAGTTGGCTGGATATCCGTGGTCAGCAGAATTTCGCAAAACCAGCGAGAGGGAAGATTAAGCGACTGTTTGTCGAGAAGCGCAGTGTTAGCGCTACCTGTGGGATTACAGCCACAGTTCACAGCAGAAAGCAGAATCAATCTTCTCAACAGTGCTAGAAGACTCTCTGGTGACTCCCAGAGCAAAGTGTGATGGATAGAGACTGGATACCAGAGTAATGTGATTGTATCACTGCTTTGGAGTCTATAGTCTCTGGCATGAAGCTACTGTATACAGGACTTTGTTTAGAAACGGTATCATCCATTAGTAAATGTACACACAAGCAAACATTTGTTGTGATTTGTGTTACATGCTTCAAAGCTGCAATTTGTAACGTTTGTGTCTCTACCGCCATCTCTGTTTGAAACATAAAATTACAGGTTACATACAGAGTTATTTTTTTTAGCGTAGATGACAAGTTAAATTCTAAACAACTGCTGTAAGAACAAGCTACAAACGCTGGACCATCTATTGCACCTGGAAATTTATTTAGTAGCCGGATCCTCCTCTTTATGTTTACAGACCAACATTTCCCATGAAATTTGACCCAACTGCTCAAATTATAAAGCATTATTATAAACTCACCATTGTGAAGAACATTGTTCACTTATGTACTTGCTCAATAACTGATTGTAAATCAATTTTTACCCCAAAAAATTACGAATTGCAGCTTTAATTGCGTATGATGTTAATTCAGTAGTTAATATATTGTAAATATATTGTATTTTGTTGCATTTAAACATTTAAATGTTGTTAGGGTGAAATGTCAGTGATTACCTTATGACTACACTGATCTCATTTCTCCAATATGTTTTGTTCATACGCATACACACACACGCCCTTATAAGACAACTAAACCAGCAGTATTTTTGTGAGTTGTGTGGTTAGCCTTTATCCCAGAGGACACTGTCGTCGTGGCGACACAGTGACTGGTGCCTGGTATAGCACATGTTTATTGAGCTAACAAGCTTTGTACAGTATTTGCCCAGGGAGGGATGCTGGGGTCAGGATGGGAATTACTAAAGCAGTATCTACACAAGCAGGTCTTTATTTTGGTCATATAACTTGTAGGTCGTACATCAAGGTTTAAACCTTTAAATTTGGGGTTACCAGCTTGGATGCTCAACCAATAAACTGACATTTCCGCTTGCCTCTGTGAAACACACATGCATTAAAAAAATGATTTATATTCTCTGCCTTAAAAATGTAAGTTTTAGGTTTGTAATGCATTACTGAGCAGTGCTGTAGTCCAACTCCTCCAGGACCAGACTTGGATGAGTCCAAGACTGAGTTTGAGTCTTGACCACAACAAAGCTCCGTGTGCTGGATTTGTATGAGCTGGACCCAACCTGAGCTGGACCCTGATAAGCTGGTCTTGAGCTGGACTCGACTACAACACTACAAGTTTTTCCTCTGACTGTTCTGTACTTTCATGCATATTCATTTGATGACCTTGTTTTAGGTTTCTAAACACCAGTCTAGCGCCCTCTAGTCAACACTGGCTCTTAAAAATCAATGAGCTGTCAATACAATGTTTGCAGTCTGCTGAGTGTTTACACCAGCACTGAATTCAGTTCCTCTGGCTACAGCGTTGACGCAGCCGTTGTATTGCTTGTAGTTGTGGTGTATTTATATCACTGCTGATCTGCTTGTCTGGTGATCTGATCTCATCAGATTGGAGTGTAATCATTTTTTTATTTGTTTAGATAAGACTAGTTAGTTAGTCTGATTGACACCAGTGTAATTAAAAAGACACAGATACACCTGAGATGAGAAACGGTCACGTTGATGAGAAATGCTGTCAATGAAATGACTTTGTAATGGCTATCCAATGACAGTGAGACTCATTTACGCCCTCATAATCAAGTTATAATATATAATATAATTTTATGCTTCATGATGTTTCTAATATTGTGTTAAATGCTGCAATTAAGATTTAAAATCTATTTCATTCTGTTATGTCTGCATGCATTTCGTTTTACAGGTGAAGTTGTTTTTGTTGATCTTAATTCCCACTGTCTTCTCTCCCTTTAATGATTTACAGTAATTGTACAGTACATGTACAGTAATTCTGCTTGGCTGCAGTGTGACATAAGTCCAGTAATGCAACTATTGCAGCGTGTTGATCGTAAGTTAACCTTGTTACACAATCATAGTGATATTTTGCATTGTAAAGACTGAATGCATGACAACTCTTTTGTTGTGCCTTGATTTCCTTTAGCTTTCCTCCCTGGCTGGTTTCTCTTTTTAACCTCTCCTTCAGATTTATAAAGAAACATGCAATGATTCGAGCACTGAGATGCAAGCTGTGCATGAGAGCGTACCGGAGACGTGACCGCTGAGTGGCCCTTCAGAGGGACCGGCGAGCTTTTGGAGGCCAGTCCTTATTTGATCTTGTCTGATCACTGCGGCTGATTTAATGCAGCCTTGAACGGTGCAACTGCAGTTCTGTTCTGTGATTGGCTGCTTTTATTTCAGTCCTGATTAGTCACATTATTTCCAATTAACTCAACTTGGCTTTCCATTACCCAGGGTGACAACTTTATGTTCGGTTATTATTCTTTTTCTGCAATAGGGCCATAGGGTTATAGAGTCAACAACTAGAGTAGATTTCTGTGATGGATCCTGTTTTACAGTGAATTACCGTTATGTCCCCCAAAACAGGTGTGTTGGTTCTTATGGTGCCCGACTTCCTGCACTGACCTGCGCAAGGACATCATGTACCATTTCCTTTTGCACTTCCTGCTCTGTTACCTCTGCCCTTGCACCTTCAGTTTTGTTAGGAAGTCAAAAAGTGCTTCACTGTATTCGACATCACATCACACTGGACTCACATACCGTATAATATGAAGTTATGTTCATTTAAAAAATGTTATTGGGCAGTTTTTTTCTGTTAAGTGGATTTTTGAATTACATCATCTCTTTAAATTGTGCTCTCAGGACCATTAAATGTTCGTCCAATCAGTGCATTCGGACCGAATGCAAAGATAGGATGTCTAACTTGCTTGTCAAACTATGTATTTGCATATCTCTGTGCATTATTGAAGGAGGCGTGGCTTTGGAGGTCGTTCTGAAAAAAGGGTGAGATCTTTTGCTAGTTTGCTATCTTGCTAGTCTCTTTTAAATCATTTGTTCTACCTTTAATATCGCTGTCTTTTCATTGGCTGGTCAGCACGGTTCAGTTAATTTCTGCTGTTTCACGCAGGCAACGTTTACATGAGATGATAGGAATGCTTACGGATAGCTTTCTCCAGTTTGGAGGACCTCTTTGGTTTATTTATGCATTTTAGTGCTGGGGATGCAAAAGCTATTTTTTGCCACTTCATGAATTCAAGTCACGTGGACACGTCAGCTTTCCGACGACCCGGCTTGACTTCGTCACGTTCTTAACGTACTGCGCACACTTCCTGCAGAAAGGAGAGCGGAGTGCATTCTCCAGAGACTGAGGCCGTCTCGTGAAAGGGTTTTACAGTAATTATAGACTGACAGAAAATGCGCAGGCTCCCATAATTCTCCCTGCAGTCTGAATCCCTCCTCCTGCGAACCGCGCGCTCATATTGCGACCGCACATCTCAAAGCTTTTAGCTCAATTAGATTAACCGTTTGATCCAGTCTCGCTTAGATGACTTGATCTTTGAACCCTGCCTGTAAACATGTCGGTTACTCCAAGGAATTTCTCATTTTCTTTAGCTCAGCTGGTAGCACTTGTCATGAGTTTGATTCCCCGGCAACACATGCTGATAAAATGTCATTGAAACTGCTAGTTTCTGCCGGATGCATAAATGTAAAAAATGTCTTTTTTTGTGTGTGGATAGTTTACAGTAAAAAGCTCAGATGGAGCGGAAGCAGTTCTTTCGGTGTTTTTCTGCTCTTTCATTAGATGTGTGTTTTTTTTCATGACTGGCATCACAGACGTGTTGGGAGGCCGCAGGCCTTCACCTGTAGCGTTGACATGCAGCGATAACAAGGGAAACAGCTGAAAAACACTTCCTTGCATTTTTCCTGCCTGCCAAAACTCCATCATCTCCTGAGTAAATACACTGAGACTGAAGAAAATCCATTGCTTAAGTTATTGTTCTTATTCTTTCATAATAGTTTTTATTTTTCTTTTACAATATGTAATGTAAAATTAGTTTTTTACCTCTTTGCATGCAGGGTTTGTTTGACATTGTTGAATCTTGTTGGCACAACTCATAATTCTGTTACTGTACTTGCAAAGTATCCACAAATCGTAACGCTTCAATAGGCCACTTGTCATCAGACGAGGAGATGTAAGGGCTGGTAAGTGTCCTGGCGGTGAAGGACAGTTGAGAAGATGAATCTGTCTGTGGTCTGTGAGCTGAGTGCACAGATGGTCTGGACAGCTTGCTGAGAACTTCCTTACATTGTGTTGATCAGTGTCTTTCTCTCTCTCTCTCTCTGTCTATCTCTCTCTCTCTCTGTCTGTCTCATGTTTGCAGGAAAGACCAGAATCTCTTATCCCCAGTGAACTGTTGGTACCTGTTGTTGAACCAAGTCCGAAGGGAGAGCAAAGATCACGCCACACTGAGTGACATTTATCTCAACAACGTCATCATGCGTTTCATGCAGATCAGCGAGGACTCGACACGCCTTCTGAAAAAGGTCTGAAATATTTTCATTTCTGCTAAGATGCTTCAAGTCTTAATTATAGGATGTACCAATATAAAAAGTTTCTCTTTAAAACAGTTGAAAGCAGGAAGTTTAACAGGCAAACACATTGTAAGTGATGTTGAGACGGTATTTAAAGCAAACCTGCCTGCAGTTAGTTCTCACTAAAGCCAGATGTGGGCCATGTGATGTTTTGATGTGAAGTTTTGCACAATATGGGGATGTTTGTGTGCCCGCTGTCAGATTTACAATGTGGGTCCGGCCCGTACAGGACCTTTGCTTCTGGGCTGTGGTTCTGTACTGTAAAGTTCCTAAGAGCTGGGCTCTAATCAAGGCCTTCTGCCTCTCGTTTGATGTCCGGGGACCGTGACCGAGGCGACGTGGCAGGCCCCTCAAGCGCAGGCCACAGAAGGGGGGCAACTCCCAAACAGATTATGTGCTGCTGTGCACGCGAGTCATATGAGTCGACCACAGCGCAAATTACTAGGCTGGAATGTAGGAGGTAAAAGTTTGGTCTGAAATATGGGTTATCCAAAGGGCTTGACCAGCAGATCTGACCTAGTCTCAGCCTCAGATGACACGCCCACAGACCGCCCACAATTTGTTTGCTAACCGCCTGATGCAGAACGCAAAGAAAACTTGAAATGCTTTCTTTTTTACTATTTTTTACTGTAGTGTGTTGCTTTGGATAAAAGCGTCTGATAATGAGTACATGGAATTGTGTTTCCCCATGTTTTCTGTACAGCCATTGGTGGAAAATGCCACACCATTAATTCAATATTTTTCAAATTTATTGTTGTATAAAACACAAAGCGTGATTGGTCACTTTACATGTCAATCAGGCAGCTCTTCCTGTCCAAGTGGGCGGTTCTTGAGTTCTTGGCCAGTTTATGTCAAAGGTCTGTCTGTGTGAGACTAATTGTGACCAGCTTTGATATTTATAGTCATAGATGTGTAAGATGTGTTCCTGCTGGTGTAATGTATTCTTCTGTCATTGTTGCATGCTAACACAAGATAAAGGTGCCTATTACAGTAAGGAACGGTTAGAGCTTTATAATACCAGAAAACCAGGTGCTCCTGACAGCTGTTTTCATCAGAACGAGTACCTTTCTTTACTTAATAAATACATCTGCATCACTTCAGAGATAATGGAGGCTAACTTTAAAACCTCATCATGACACAAGCACCTGTCATGCACCTGTTGAATGAAACCTGAAAACAAAGCTGATGTCAGTATCTAAAGCAGTTTAAAAACACGTCCAAATAGACTCTTAAATACATCCATGTGGCTAATTGTATACATGTAACATCTCTGTGTACTCTATGCTGGCAGACGAGTAGGGCAATGGGTTGCCATTTCCTAAAGGCTAATTTATACCTACTGGGAAGACACGCTTTTTTGTATAATGATGAAATGTCAATCATTTCTCCTCGATTAAAGTGTTCCTTTGGTGATATTTGGCCTGTTTGTGCACATCTCAGAAATTCTTGACCCTGCAGAACTCGGGTGCTTTGATGATTGGTTGAAACAAATAGTGGGTGTGGTTTAGACATGGCTTTCTTTATTTGTTATGCACTATGTAGTTTAAACAGACTTTGTTTTAGTTCATACAGAAGAAAACAGTTTGATAACTGCAGTGTGTTCTGGTGATTATTATATCAGATATGGATATATATCACATCACAAGGTATAAGGTGAGGCTAATAAACGATGAGTTTAAATAACTTCGAAATGGAAATGAATTATATATCTTTATCCTTTCTCGTGCAACATCCATCCGCATTCAAACCTCGACGTCATTGGCATCCACCTCCCATGTTGTGCATTTTGTTTTTATTATTTATACATTTTTTTCTTTTTTTACACACTTGTAGGTTATTTATGGAATCCTGGGTGGATGTTTGTATCTTAGGATCTCTTGGCTTTTAAAAGTCATGGAACTTATGAATATATTATGTTTTTCATCCTTGAAACTTTTTTTTGCAGTTCCTTCAGTATTTTTTTTTTTAACTAAAAACATTTTTCTCTTACAGATAAAACTCTTAAAATTCTTCATAATAAATTGTAGCTACTTACACAGGCATATACATGTTCCAACTTAATTTAGTGCATGTATAACATCACAAAATGCACAGCCATTGTCACCTCATTGTTTTTTTACATGGACAGTTTTTGACTGGTTTTATAGTGAGCTCTGAACATGGTCCTGTCAGCTCTCTCATGTTCGTGCCTTTGAAAGTAGTCAATGTTTTATAACGAGTTTAATTTTAATGGGATAATGTTACTATGGATACCCCAAAGGCTTGGTTTGGTTATTTATGTAGCCCTTAAAGTTAACAGATGAAGTTCTGCTCTTAACTTTTTTGACATACACAAGCCCAGCATGTGAGGTTACTGTACAAAATCATCATTTAAAGTGATGGTTCCATGTCTGTAAGTTCCTGTATGACTGACTCTGGTGTCATGGAAACGTAATACTTGAGCAAAATTTAAGCAGAAGCTTTAATTCACAGATACATACAAATTAGGAATCCATTTATATTATTGAACAATTTTGAACCCCTGATGTGTCTGTTGTAGGACATCTTGTTCAGTTAGATTTTGTTATCTCTGGGCCTTTCCTAAACACAGTCGATTTGACATCAGACTGGTTTTGCCTGTACCTGCACATAACAAAACCTTCCCTTCCCACAATCCCTTGCTCCAGGGATTGCCTGTTTGCTTGATTGCTCCTGGAATAGGCGTGTGGAAGTCGGTTTGCTGGAAACATTTATGTAGAAGGCAGAGTTTTACCATGGTGTGTAAATAATCTCTCATACTTGTTTGGATCTGCATGCCCTGACACTCTCTGTACTGTACGATGAGTCACAGACAATGAACTTAGCATTTAGCGTTGACTTGTGTCTTTGAGATTCTGCGAGTGTGTTGAAGTGCAAACGTTCACACACAGCTGTTTGCTCTTAAGTAGAAGAGCGTGCAAGAGTGCTGACACTGTGTGTGTTTAAAGGTTAGTTTGACTCTTGACCTCCATGTGACACATGTGACCTGTTAGGCTTGCATTCCACACACAGTTAAATTAGATGGTTAAAAAATGAGACTCAAAATTAAAGGTAGGGTGAGCAATTTCATAGAGGCTAGCAATAGCAAGCTAGCTTTGAAAACATAAGGTATGCAAATTCTTGCTTCGACAGCCAAGTAAAACAGCCTTATTTTATTCATGTAAATATAATTTTTTATTTTTGTGTTAATTCTGGGGTGAAATGTAACCGGGAATTTCATGACATTTGCCAGAAAGCATCTGTTAACAAGTATTTATGTTGACTGCATCTCCTTTTATGCTCATACATTGAGAATAACGTTTCACTGGAAGAACATTGTGGCCTCTGGTTTGTTTTGATGCACTGGAACCGTAGCAGAAGATCAACTCACAGAAGCTTTCAGCACTGCTGGTAATGTCTCAGAATCAGATTAGTAGAGATATAACCGGGATAGTGAGTCTAGAGTGGTCTGTGAAACAGAAAGATCAGGTGATCCACACTGGCTGTTAAAGCTTGAAACAAACAGTTCAACTGCAAAACATTGTGAAGAGTCACAGTTCGTACAAAAGTGTAAATATTTCAGGCAAAGATTGTTTTTTTTATGTACTGTTTAAATTTTAAATAAGCTTTTGCTTATATTTTTTAAATTAGTTGTAGACAAAAATAGGTTGTCATCTTCTGTACAAAACTAAAACTGCATTTACATCGTTTTTGGTTATGTGGAAAATAGTAAAAATAAGTAGACGATCCAAACTTGACACTGGTACCAGTTCCAAACACACCCTTAGAACAGTAACACAAACATGTGCAGTGCATTAAGCCATTGCTTATCTGTCAGACATGATGTGATCTCTCTCTCTCTCTCTCTCTCTCTCTCTCTCTCTCCAGAGTAAAGAAATCACCTTTCAGCTGCAAGAGGATTTAATGAAAGTTCTCAACGAGCTCTACACGGTAAGTGCACTACAGATATCGCTTCTCTTGCCTCTCTCACTGACATTGGTTGGACAAGATGAAGTGTGTGACAGATTCTCTTGTTGTGAGCTCCTCGGATCAGAAACATTAGGATTTTATTTTCACACTTTCATGTCATCTTATGTCTTCAAAATCCAGGAACGTGCTCTACACTGTTAAAAGACCCATGAAACTACATCCACTTCACGTATATGTTTTACATCTCTGACCTTGGCCAGATTAGGGTGTTTACATGGATAATCAATACTTAATTCCCACACTTTAATTGCAGCTGTCAGGCCTGCTTCAGTCGCTCTGAAGATTCATGTATCTTTTGCTTCCCCTGTGGTCTTAATAAGATGCTAATATATCCCCCCAAACACCTGCAAACTGACTGTTTTGTGTTTTTCCTTGAATGTTTCTTGCGTAAAGACCACATTTCTGACATAAAACACTTGAATCTTGACGTACATCTAGTCAAGTCGTAAAATATTAAGTCGATATAAATACAATGTTTAAACTAAAATTTAAATTGTTATGGTTAGAAAAGTTAATTTGGTTTGCTATGCACTGTGTAACTTTTGTATTCCCCATCACCAGGACAGATTGAGAAACCTCAGTCCCAGATACCTTTTTTGTGACATTTATATTTGCAGAATTTGATCAAAGAAAGATCAAAAGACATCGTAGTGTGTAACACTGCAGAAACGTATCATCACTTTTGACCTGAATTAGCCTGCTTGAGGGAAACACTCCTCTGGGCCTGTTGCATCAGAAACCCTTCACGTAACCACAGCCAGTAAAATAACAGGTCTGGTGCGACTCTAAAATTGGTCCTTCTAAAACAAGCAGAAATGTAAACAGAGCTCCAGACCAGTAAATGGAGAGCAGGCCCACGGTTTGGTCTGCCATGCTGGCCACGTGTGTAATTATACAGTCCTGGACAACAGAGCACTGTGCTGCTTCCACTGTACATATTTATGTACAATATTTAGTTTGGTGAACGTCAGGCTTTCTTTTGTGGCCTTTTGAGGCTGTACTGTACCGTGAATTATAATTCTGTGTGACTGCTGCTGTGATTATGGCCTGGACTGACCCGTTGTTCAGAGTCTAATTCTGAACGGGTCCTTGTAATCAGCTTGGTCACTTTGGATAGAAAACAGATTTCACGAGACGCTTAAAGAATAAGTCTCAAAAATCAATACAATTGTTGTTGCAAAATTGCTTACTGTTAAGGGTATAATTTTTTGCTAACTATTTTCTCTTCTCATGCCATTTCTTCTCTCTCTAGTTAGTGGCCTTCGGTAAGGTAGACTTATCACTGTTAACCCAAAATAGTAACATTTGTTGCATAACTCATCTTGTACTGCACCATTTGGGTGACAGATTAAAAACATGTCCATCATGTACTATTATTGTACTATATGTACTAACATTGTAGTGTTGGACTTCTTTTAGTTTTGTCTAACCAAAAATAAACAGAGCAAAAAAATCCTATAGGCTTGAATTGAAGAAAAGACTTAAATAATCTAGAAATCAAAATATCAGAAACTTGGGGATGGTCTGTTTTGTATCTAGGCATGCTAGCAAGCTAACAATGTAGCAACTACATAGCAACACCATGGCAACGGGCTGTCTTGGACAAGCGTGTTAAGAAAATGTAAAAATCTGGGTTCTAATGATGTGTTTTTAAGGTGTCTTTTTTTATCTTATTTCCTTGGAATGAGAGTCAGACCAATGTTGTTGGAACGTTAGCTGCATACAATGAACATTCATGCTGTCGCTTTTGCAGTACATTCATTACAGTGTGTCAGAGCTTTTAGTGTCGATTAAGCGCTCACTCAATGATGAGCTGAACATAATGAGCTTGTTAGTACAGGCTCATACACTGTGAGTCACATCCTAATGCCAGTTATAAAAATCATCCAATATGACTAATAAACCAAAACAATGACTCAGGCTGTCTACTGCTGTTTTTACCATTTTGCCACACTTTCACAATCTCAGTCACTGAGCTTCCGCATGGGAATTTACAGCCCCATACTGCGCCTTTCATCGGAAAAGATCAGATTTTGATAAAGGGTTTTGACTGAGGGAACAATATAAAGTGAAACATTCAGCCTCCAGTTGATTAAGTTGAAGATAACCGCAAATTCCAGAGTACATCAAACACAAAGTTCTTAAGAATGTAATTGGAATTATGAGAGTTTTTGGGGTAAAATGTGAGCCGACATGGACCATTAGAAGGTGAGCATTCCCCTGATGGTTACAAAAATAAAGGAGCGTTTCAAACGGTTTCATTTTGGTCTAGTTGATTGTAGCTAGATGCAAATCAAGGGATCTGCATGTAGAAAGGATGTTGTTATATTCTGACTAAACACTGTTTGTCAGGAGGAAAATACAATTGTTTTATGTTGAGTGAGAAGAAGGGAGGGATTTGGCCCAGGCACCCAGCTAACAATTTTAGGTTGTAAGAACGTTTTCCTGACATTTCCATTATTTTGAATGTTGTAGGAATGTTCAAATTTTCCAGTTTTTTTAGAAGTTGTATTAACGTTATTGCTTGGTTACATTAAATCTGTAATGTACAGAATGTAACAACTTAAGAATGATGTTTTTGATGTATACGATTTATAATGTTTAAAAACGTTCTACCAACATTACTACAAGAACGTTTTGATGAATTTGAGAGCGCGACAGGCAGCTACACCTCTCTTGGACTATTGACCTCTGACCTCTGGGTCCCACAGGTGATGAAAACCTACCATATGTATCACACGGAGAGCATCAGTGCGGAGAGTAAGCTGAAGGAAGCAGAGAAGCAGGAGGAGAAGCAGATTGGAAGGTCTGGAGATCCCGTCTTTCACATCCGTCTGGAAGACAAACACCAGAGGAGGAGCTCGGTGAAGAAGATTGAGAAGATGAAGGAGAAGGTAAAGAAGAAAAAGCAGTTTAATAGTTTATAGCAGTTGAGCAGAGTTAAACCATAAAAAATTAATGATGCCTCTGAGATTCCCATAACTGTTTTAAAATTAGTAAAAAAAACTGTTTTTAAAAACACCAAAAGCATCTTAGGTCCTGTTTTATCACAACAGGCCCTGTAATGTTTGTACATTTGTACAGTTCTGAATCTTGACTTATTTATGAATTTGCTGTTGATTTTTAGGGAAATTCTGGGATTCTGTGATCTATTATTTTAATTTGACTTAAATATTAAATCAGGTTGATTAAAGTATTGGCCCATATTGATTCATTTAAATGTTGGTTTATTTATATTAGTTTTATGCTTTATTTTAGCATTGACCCAGACTTGAGTGTTGTAGCGCATTAGACGTGTTTCTGAAACGGCCACGTTTTAGGCTCTTCCTTGATCTGTTTTCTGTTAAAGCCCGTGACAAATGATTTAACAGCTGTGGGATTGTTTTCCATTGGTGCTTCCTGGAATGAGGCATTGTGGGATGGTAAAAATATGGAAGTTGTTGTGAGTCACTGTCTGTAGGTCAGTCAGTGGAGTCACACGACCTACAAGGGTCTGTAAGTTAGTAATAAGGAACTAAGACAGGAAACTAGCTAAAGTTATACTGTAAGCCTTTTTTAAACCACAAACATGTCTTGTTATGCTACAGTTGTCTGTACGCTTCCCTTACTGAAATAATAATTTTGTCATTTTGGTGGTTGATTTTTGTTTACCAGTTATTTCACGTTGAATCTTCAAGGAACAGATTGTATGCAGAGATTTATAACACAAAAAAGTGTTTTATGTGTTATATTTCATCTTGTTGTCTCATATTCTGTCTATGTTGTTTCTGCTCTCTCTCTTCTCTCTCTCTCTCTCTCTCTCTCTCATCAGAGGCAGGCCAAATACTCTGAGAACAAACTGAAGTCGATCAAAGCTCGGAACGAATACCTGCTGACGCTGGAAGCCTCTAATGCTTCAATCTTCAAATATTACATTCACGACTTGTCTGATTTAATAGACGTAAGTACCGGGGAAAGAAAAGTAGGCGCAGCCGTTCTTTTAGCAGACAAAAAACTTCGTATGACAAGTAGGACAGTTATAAATAGAGCTTCAGACTGACCTCAGATCTGCTGGGACTGCTCAAAATGACAAAGCTCAGTGCCAGTTTCAGTTTGAATGCCTGTCTTTGTCTCCACCCCTGCTTTAATCTCAGGGAATGTATAGAGTCCTCAGCGAGAGCTCTGTCAACATTGCATTTTAATGTAAGCTCTTTAGATTTTAAATGCAGGTGTGCTCGACAGAAATGAGATGAATATAACATAAAGGCCTTTTCCGGACCCAGTGTCTCAAAGCAGCCGCACAAACCTGTTATTTAAAGACTTTATGAATCCTGGATTGTTGGATATGTCTGTCTGAAAGTGAATGTTAACAGAGTGTGTGGCACAAAATGCCCCTTTAAGAGGAGTTTTTCTTAAAACACGGTTTCTTTTTCTATAATTTCCAGCAGGCCACCAGTGCTGAAAAGGCAAGAGATTTAAAAAAGGAAATTACATCTGTTTAGTTGGATTAATCAGTGCTACATAAGAACAGATGTTGTGTAGACAGTGTGACACATTTAAGAATGTTTCTGTTTTGCATTTACCCCCTGATTCTCATTTATCACAGATTGTATTATTAAAAGCAATTGAAAAGGTTTATTAAAAATGAATATAAATTTCTTGGCATTCTGCTAGAATGAACTCCACAAGTTAAGAGTACAAAACCACGTTTTCCCAACAAGATTTAGGAATATTCCAAAGAGCATTCCGTGTTCTTCATTAGAAGCAAAAAAATCTAAACACTTGCACTAATGAGCGTCTTTTCAAAATCCCAGATTTTTAATGTGGCCTCAGACTTTTGTGCTACTTTCCTAGTTTTAAATTGAGGTAGGTGCCCTAGTCTCTGAATGCGGCAAAACATTTTTTAGCATGAAGGAGGAAGTGGCACCTGGCCTTAAAACCCACTTTTCTGTGAACCAGGCTGCCTGAGAGAGTCTTTCAGACGAACAAGGATGTTATAACATAATTTTTTTACAGTTTCACCCTGCTGGGCAGTCCTCCTTGTTCACTCTCCTGCAAAATCTGTCAGCATCATTTATTTATAACCTGAGCAGCCAGTAATATTATTTTCATCCAGGAAACAAAAGCCTCTCTGCGGGAGGCCGGCAGGAGACCATGTGTGTGCACAGTCACTTACTCAGGCCTTTTATTGGAGGAGCAATAACTTGACCTTCTCACAGTGAAATGCTGTCTCATACTGAGTTGTTTTTCTTGTTTGGCTTGTCACTAAACCAGTGGATACCCCTACATATACTGAAGCAAACTGAGGAATAAAATCTTTTATTTTGTTAAATGCTTAATATGGTTCAGAAATGTTAATATGCAACACAGTAAACAGTGTCTGAGTATTTTAGTGTGTATGGTGTTTTGTTCAAATTTTTATGCATTTGGCAAACGCTTTTATCCGAAGCAACTTGCAGGGCATTTAAGTCTTCCACTGAGAATCTTTAATGAAACAATTTTTTAAAGGAATTAAACTGATTCTCGATTCCCAACTGTCCTGGGTTGGGACAGTGTTTGCTCTCCTCTTCAATCCTACCAGACGGAAAGACAGACAGAGAGAGAGACAGGCAGTGAGGCAGACATGAGCTGGTTGTTTACTTCACTTTTTCCTGTGTTTTATGCTGTCTCACCAGAATAAGAGAAGAAAAGAGATGGAGCGTTATCTAAACGAGAGAGAGAGAGACCAAAAAGGAGCCAAAGAGATAGTCAGACAAAGAGGATGAGAGAGGAAAAAAGTATTAAATTTAGTCGGCGACGTAGACAGAAAGCTGGATCTATTTGATTCCTCTATCAGCATCAGAACTCATAAAACAATCAGAAAGCCAGCAGGGCCAAGCAGACCAGTATGATTATTAAATAAAAGGGGAAGCTGTGGATTTTAAAGGTAGAGACAGACGCTAGTTCCAGCAGCTCTTCCTGTGACAGGCTCAGTGAGATCCTAAATAACCTCTCCAAGGACGACCTATTTCTCCCCCATATTTCATTATCCAGGACACCGTTTCTCATTTTAGTTCCCATGATTCTTTGCTCTCAGTCAGAATCAGAAAATTTCTGCCAGGCTGCTCACGATTAGCCTGTAGCAACTGGGCTGCCGGGCTGTTTGGCACCAGTCCTCAGAGACCAGGGCCATATAAAGACAACTCATGGAGCAGAGAACAGTCAGGATGTATTAGGTCATCACGGGCGCAGAGATTCTCAAAAGCTACAGTTGCTGATAGACTAGCGTGTCATGCTGTGCTTGGGTTAATGTGTTTGGAATGTCAGAAATTAGCTGTTAGTAAGAGTTGGTGGGGGGGAGTAGCCTAGTGGTTAAAAATGTTAGCTGGTAACCAATAAGTGGTAGATTTAAAACACACTATAGGGCAGTTATTAAACTATCATCAGGAATATTTAAAGGTTGGGTAGAAGAGGCTAGTTTGGAGACAAATCTTTGAAGGCATATGATCCCGCCTTCCATACAGAACGTTCTCCAAAGCCACACCCCCTCCAATAGTGTGTGGAGGTATGCAGTTTTACAGGCAAGTAGGACATCCTATCATTGCATTCGGACTGAATTCAATGATTGGACAAACTTTGTCCTGCGCTCTCCACAGATAATAAATAATTACATAGATATATTTAGTGATTGCTATCAGGATGTGAAGAGACTTTTAAATGTTTCTGGAATAAATATTTAATTGTTTAATTCTTTCTTTGCATCTTCTTTGCATCTTTAGCAGGTATCTGACAGGAAACACTGTCTTTTTTCTGCCTGTGTAGTGTTGTGATCTGGGATACCATGCGTCGCTAAATCGGGCTTTGCGGACGTACCTCTCGGCTGAGTATAACCTGGAGACGTCTCGTCACGAGGGTCTGGACATCATTGAGAACGCAGTGGACAGTCTGGACCCCCGCAGTGATCGCCAGCGCTTTATGGAAATGTACCCCACCGCCTTCTGCCCCCCTGTCAAATTTGACTTCCAACCACATATGGGGGATGAGGTCAGATTTGAACAAAGCCATACCTACACACCCACATACATATGTGTATACACACACACACACACCAAACCACATTGACACCCAGCGCTTTGGTCAAGTTACATTTGAATACTATTTAAACTGAGAGTTTGTTTTCTTTACAGGGTTGTGTCTGTTATGCAGGACCTTTTAAAAATCTTTTAATATCCAGTTTCTATAAACAGTTATTTCTTTGAAAGACTAATCCCGACTTCTGTAAATGTGCTGTGGTCAGGCATTAACATTTTATTTACATTTTCAGTTTTAATTATTTGCGGAAAGGCAGAAAATACACAGGTTTAAAATAGCAAAGTTAGCCATTGCTAAGTGAGTTATTTTGCATGAGGGTGTCACAATATTTATTTTGGTAACATACTAATTTTATCCATGAATTTATCAAATCAAAAAATTGTTAAAAAGCTTTGAATGTTCTAGAAATCTGAATGATATGTAACAGTAAAAATGTTTTTCTAACGTTGCTAAGAATGCTTTGAGAACGTTTTTGATAACTTTTAGAGAACATTCTGAGAACATTCCCTGTTAGCATGGTTGTACCATCACATCCCGTATAGGTTGCAGGTAGAATGAGATGGTACAGATGCTGCCCCTTCCATTACCTCAGTGTTAATCTGGTCTCACGATGAAGAGTATGAGGTCATACAGGATACAGAGTGTGAAAGCGTTTTAATGAAATTGTGAATTGGATGTGGTCAGGATTGCTTTATACCCGTGTTTTATTGTATCTCAGCTGCCAGTCTGGTGTTTATGCAGAGCGCTGGGAGCAAATCATATTGCGTTTCTCACCCTCAAGCTGTGATTTAGACCTTTTATTGCATTTATGTTCCCTAATTGGCCATTTCGCCACTGATATCACGTCTCTGCATGGTTTACAACCTGTTGTTTTGTGGTCGTGCCTGTACGCTCGGCTAGTAAAAAACAACTGAGTCTTTGCTTTATAAAGGACCGGTTATAATGCACGTGGTTGAATGTTTGAATCCGAATTTTGGGGCGAGATTCCTCCACCATTGGGAACGCTGTTCCGTTCTCTAATGGTGGCTGTCATCTTACCCAGTTGGATGTTTTTAGGATGTCAGATGGATTGATGGAGTTAGAGATGGAGAATTAGAGTGGAGAATTGTTGTAATCGGAGGTCTGGCTTTGTTTTTCAGGTGTGTCAGATCACGGCCCAGCCTCCCGTGCAAGCTGAACTT
Source organism: Ambastaia sidthimunki (assembly GCA_036877625.1). Lineage (NCBI taxonomy): Eukaryota > Metazoa > Chordata > Actinopteri > Cypriniformes > Botiidae > Ambastaia > Ambastaia sidthimunki. The sequence continues at coordinate 314 of JAZGTK010008736.1, read as the reverse complement.
CTGCTGAGGTTCCAGCAGCTGCAGTCTCGCCTGGCAACTCTAAAGATTGAGAATGAAGAGGTAAGTAAACCCTCGCAAGACTCTTGACTGCAGCATAAAGTCTGGTCCACTTTAAATCTTGTGTATCTAGACCATTAACCGAGTTTGAAATTCTGACGCTTATGGTGGCTTAAATTGGCCAAGGACCGCCCACTTACACAGAAAAGCCCTCTGACTGACATGTGAAGTGAGCAATCAATGTGCCGCTTAGTTGCAGAGTTATCAGAAATGGGTAAAACCAAAATAATAGACCATTGTGTCAAAATTAAATAATG
>JAZGTK010008735.1:0-17960 GCA_036877625.1 Ambastaia sidthimunki | reverse complement strand
CACTGTGAAGTCTCTTTATTTTCTCGTGGTGTACTCACATGGTCTCCTCATCGATGTCGTTCTCCTCTGTGTTACTGGTGGCCGTGGAGCTGCCGGAGGTGCTGCTGCCGTCCAGAGGATTGACATCTTCATCTCCAGTCAGACAGTCCACCTCCAGATCTCCATCAGACAGCTCCTGATGTTACATCAACAGCCGTCAAACTGATGAACAGTCACTGTAACATCACACTGACATGTAGCTGGTAGGCTGGTATGATCACTACACACCCAAAGCACAAGACTTTCTTTCTTTATTTTCCTTCTTAAATATTTAGAAATTTCTGGTGTATAGCAATTTCTACAGTTATTAATAAAAGTTAATATGTAGTGTTAGTAAGTTAGTAATTAAACCAAGCATTCTGACATTGGATGAAGCCCAGAATTTGCTGAAATGTGTGTGTGGGAGGGTGTGTGGGAGGGTCTTTGTATCAGAAATGGTTAACAACCTCAAATTCATGCCTACGATGTAATAAAGTCTAATATTTTACGGTATTGAAGAAATTTCTACTTCAGAAAAATGATAATTAATTAACAATTAATTGATAAGTTAATCAAAACGCTCAGAATTTATGAACGCTGCTCGTTCTGCTTTCCTTACATTAGAGTCATCATGGTGGGTCTTTTCATCCTCATCTTCTTTCGTCTCTATGGAGGCTGCTTGGCTCCCCTCCTCCGGTACGAAGGTCTTCCCCTGACGCGAGTCTCTCCCTGAAGAAGCTGTGGGGCAGTGACGCCGATCCGGGGGAGAGGAACTCCGAGACTTCTGCCGACGGAACAACTCGATAGCCAGTCTCTGAACACGGATCATATAACACATTCCAGAAACACTGTTTCTTAAGTCTGAAGACATAAAGTCCGTAATGCATAGAAACAACACAGATTCAATCCAGCAGTTACAGGGTTAAACGTTCCAAAACTCGGTATGGAGGTTGTTAACCACAGACCTCTTTAAGGTTGTTGATCTGTTGAATATAGCTGGACTGTGCCGACTCCAGCTGAGTTATGTACCAGTACTGATCCCTACACTTCTGAAAAAAGGTGGGTGATCGGACCTGATACCTGTGAAGAAAAAAACAAAAAGTAATTAAAAATATTTTTTTTTATTCTTATATGTAAAAAATTATTCTGAAAGCTTTTTAAAACAATAAAGGATCATAAAATAATTAAAGCTACTTGAGTTGTATAAAAAAGTGTGAACCACAAACCTCAGCACAAGAGTGTCTGTCTGCATATTGAGGTATCCCTCACTGGCCAGAAGATCCAGCCTGAAGAACCTGTTATATCCCCAGCACTCCCCCACCTCGAAGTCTGACGCAAACTCCCGGATGATGTTTTTGGTGGGGTCACTGGAGGCCTGGTGGACCATCTCCACCCTGTATTCATACCTAAAGAAACACTGTCAGTGAGATACACTTCCTGTGAACTGTGATTAGTTTCACGAAAAACAGGAAGTGATGTTATTTTTTGCTGCTGTCCTTTTAAGTTGCTGCTCAAAATGTCTTACTTGGATGTCTCGGGAAGCCCTGCCGACAGCTCCAGAAAGACAGAAAGATAGTTTCCCCGCACGACACCGTTACCATCCTGAAACAAAACAAATCATTCCATGAGATTACAAAGACAACTGGAAAGTTATAACAACAGAATTTATTTAACAGAACATAAACGTGTATGTTATAGTTTATTTGTGCATTAATGCAAAACTGTATTACGACGCAGTATTAAAAATGACAAACGTACCGGGTAAACCTTCAACCTCCAGCACAGACCTGATATCTGGAGAGGTGGGCTGTAAACGGGGTCCGCTCTCTGCCGCAGAGTACTGAAGACATTAAGATAACACCAATTCAATTATTACAATACAACTAATGCAGCCTTCAAATAGTAAATTAATGAAAAATGGAGGAATCTTTACCTGAAGTTTGCCAAAACAAAAGTGCTTGAGTCATAGGCAGGAACCAGTTCACTGAGGAGAGATTATATTTTGCATTTAGAATTTTGAACACATCATTATTTAAACAAATTCATTTTCAAAACATCATTCTAATTCACACAGATTCTGTAGTAAATCATTCAAATCAATTTGTCAACTAGTTTGAGAATTTCACTAAAATGAACCGAATCAAAGGAAACTTTATTCCTCACAAATTACTAAGAAATTTGACCAGGTTTTACTTTACACAGGCAATATCTAAAAGATAATATCTAAATATTTTTTTAAGACCTGAACTTCATATTTGACATTTCTATGACTTTCAAGCCCTGAAAATCACATATTTTAATATTTCAGAGTATCTTCAAGGTTTTCCAAGACCAATCACTTCAAATCAGCTTCAGCAGCTTCAGAGAAAGTAGTGCCATAACACCCTCAGGAAGCAAACCAGAAGGGCACTTTTTAAGAAGGAAAAACACTGAATAAGCAATGTGAGCATGTTTATTCATCATATTCACAGTCGGAATGAGTGCAAAAGTTCAGTCAGATTAGCAGGTGCACCTGGTGAAGTCTGGTGGGACGGGTGTGGTGACAAAAGACTGCATTGGTTTCCTGTGAACCTGCTGGAACATGAGCAGAATCTCTGGACTCTTGGAGATCAGCTCGCTCTTACTGCACGACCTCAGCTGTGGGGCGCAAACACGCTCGTGTCACAGATCAAAACATCTAGGCCAGCTTTATTTTACTGGCTCACATTGAGGTCACACACCTGATGTTCCACTTCCTGCAGCAGAGACTCCAGGAGCTCTGTCTCCTGAGTCAGAGACGTCTTCTGTCCTGTGGAAACAGCAGATATACTTTAGACAGATGTTACCTGAAACATCAGCTCACGCGGGGACCGCGTCAGAAGAAAAACACCGTGATACCCATGAGCGTGATGAGTTTGTTCTTGAGTTGATTGTCGAGTCGTGCGATCATCATTTCCACGGCGTTCCGGATTTCCCTCACCCTCTCATCTTTCGCTCCGCGCACTGCCTCCACATTCTTCTCCTGAAATCCATACAACATACATATTAATAAAACAAGTGTAACATTTAACATTTTTGATGTTGTTTAATCCCCTAAGTCAAAGTTTCCAAATCCTTTTGAAAAGCTTAAAGGGACCATATCAAATCTAAATTCTCTTAAAGTTTTTAAACAATAACATCATGTACTATAAAAGCGTTAAAACATTCCTTCTCAATCCCAGTGTACATTAATATTATTTTTATTATGATAGGTTATGCTGCCCTCTAGTGGACAATAACTTATAATTCAAAAGTCTATTACACACAAAAATAGATTTGTGTGGGTTCCTCATTGCCCTGTGGAGACATTATGCAAAATGCCCTTAAAAGCACTTACAAAATCAGAAATATATGTAATTAAATAATATTTGATTTATCATTTGCAGCCCCACCTAAAGGGCTTTCTGGCCGGTACAGTATCAGCGGTTATAAATCGTCGACTGAAAAAATGTCTCCATGTGGGTGTAAATTAGAAGCAGGGTTCACTTACCACTTCTTGAACCAGACTAATGAGCTCCATTAGCCGGCGCCGTAGCTTAGCCACCTCCTCATTCACCTTTGTCACATGCTGCTCGTAGATCTCAGCCAGAGGTTTGAACGTGTGGCCTCCATGCTGCGGAAAGACGAGGGCAAATACACAAGTCCTCATGCATTATTGAGGTTTATCAGGAAGTCTCAAATGCATTCTGATTGTATTATTAATTGGTAATTCGCTCCTATGTGTGACAACATCTCATAACATTCAGACGCGAGGAGGAGCATGACTAATTGATTTAGGAGACCGAGGTGTGTACCATGCCGCCCCACAGCGCACACTGGTGACAGATACACTTCTTACAGGTCCAGCAGAACACACTTAACTTCTCGTGATGGTTCTCGCACCTGTTGAGGCGAGACAATGATTCACTGACGGTCAGTTTGCAGTTATGTCACGAAATTAACTCCACGCTGTGATAGTTTCTTTTAAGTATATACTTAGAAACAACAGTATTCCAGTGCGATTGAGAGTTTTGCTCACTTGTCTTTGTCGTTCTCCTCATGTTTTGTGAGGTTGCACAGTTGAAGAGTGTCCAGTTGTTGTGTCACTTCCTCTGCCCAGCGACAGTTCACCAGTTCCCTCAGCTGAAGAGGAGATCTGAATTTAACATGGGAGAGTCTCCATTAGCCAACAATACAAAATAGGTTTTTGCCACTGACAGCAAGAAAAAAAAGAGAAATGACAGGCAGAGCCAGGAGGAATAGGATTGGGAAATACTGGATTTGTTGGACTCCAATTGTCCACCAGTGCTCCTGCTGGAAGCATTTGTGCTAAACACTAGGCCATGCTATGCATTTTAATTTTGTGTGGACTGCTCAATATAACAGTGAAATGTATGTCTATATGAGGATGCAGAAGCTTAAAGGTACAGTTAACCCAGAAATTAACTTTTCTGTCACACGCATGACATGTAGTTTTTTATACCTTTAAGAAAAGAAAGGAAGAGATTGAAACATTGAGAATAACTACTACAATGGTTTTTTTTGACATTTTGAAACTTTCTGCAAATCTTCACAGCAATTTTGCAAAATTAAAAGACTTAAAGCACCGTTTGTTGATCTGTTTTTAAAGCTACTCAAGATAAGTGGTATTCTGTTCCAATACCAGCAAACATTACATGCTTTCTAAGTTCCTGAGGTTAAACTGCAGAGCTTTAGTTTGTACACACACTTTAAATTGCTTTGGCAATTATGTAAGTGTGTTTCTTGCAGGACAATAAATTCACCGCTGGCTCTGGTCCAGCAGTCTAAAGCTTTTCTGGATGAGATCTCTGTAATGTAACTTATCGATGCCTCAGTGAAATGAACTCATTCTGTGAGCACTAACAATAGAAAAATCAATACTTAATCCTCTGGAGTTTCACATAGAATATGTTTAAAGTTTAACTTCAGATAAAGTCTTCAGGGCTCTTACCGACAGTGGGGGCATTGTGCTCTCTGCTCTGTTAGCCATCGCTGCCAGGGACAAAAACAAAAGAAAGCTATTATTTACTACATTTGCTAATTGACAAATGCTAGTTTGGCTCATCCAGTATTTTGAAGTGGTCAATTATTCAAATGGGTTTTAAAAGTTTAATTAATCGGATTCAGTCCAGCACATTCTGTGTTCTGAACTGGGCTGTATCCGGAGGGTATGAAACATTAGTGTGCAAAGCAGTTTGAAATATTGAAGTCTGAAAATATGACATCTGGAGTTTAAGAAATACTAAAACAAACTGAAGTGTGTTTGTAGAATTTTAATGTCAAGCTGCTAAAATCATCAACATGATGTGTTGTTCTGAAGCTATATTATACTGTGCACCAGTTGCTGGGTATGATGTAGGTGCTGGTGTCAGACTTCTAATTCAATGTCTCTCTCATCTAATATAAATTTTGCTGTGACAAATCAAGATCTTAACAAGCTGTTTCCACCCCAACAATCCAAAATCCCCTGCATACAAATTTGTGTCCTGTCAAGCTGTGTAATTTCACAGGTCTTGTGTAATACTGTGAGCAGCCTGCTGCTTGTGTTAGCGTGTGTGTGTGTGTGTGTGTGTGTGTGTGTTCACCCGTATGCAACTGAAGCAACACAGTTTGGAACAGTGAGGACACAGACGAGCATCCCGCAGCTTTTCCATGCAAATGAAACAGCGGAAAACTTCCGCTATACTCTGAAGACAGACGAAAGAGATAAAGAGAGAAAAACATGAGATTTTTCTATAAAACAACACTGATTAATCTAAGTGAATACAACAGGCTTCAAGCTTTTCTTTAGTTAATATATGCATGACTTCCAACCAGTGTGCCGACAGACAATTAAAGCTCAATACAAAACCAACACAAGCACAATTATAAAACAAACAAAAATATAACATAAAACCCACACTGCTCTCACAAAAACCTATAAAGTTCATCTTATGTCAAATTTTAAAACCCAAAAGTCTTATTTTAATTAACTTAAATATTACACAAAGAAATAAACAGAATGTGAAACATTTTCATTTACAATATGTTTCTATCAAATACCAGATTACTGACTAGCACAGATACTAGAAGCTAGACAGACATTTGATAGAGACTAGAATCATACAGTATAATATTTACATTATGTCTTAAGGATTCTACAGCTTCACCTACTAATAACACTTTCAAATCCACACACAGCATAAACTTTACACCTGCAGTACAATGGTAACATACCTCAACACTCTGTTCATCCATCTCAGCCAGTTTTACCTCTAAGAGACAAATATATCTGATAAGAGAATCCTGGTGTAAGACTTCACTGCAGAAAAAACAGACATTACACACGTTTACATTTTACTAATGGAAGATAAAACTGAATCTTACACAAACAGCCTGCCTGGCCATATAAAATAACTCTGGTTTATCTTGAAAACAAAGTTTAGTATTTTTTTAATTTGTAGATTCATGTACATGTCTGAGCATTAAGAGTGAAAAGTGACATAAGGCATTAATTTGCATAAACGTTACTGTATGTAATTGCAGATTGTCGAAACATTAATAAATAAAACCATTTAAACCATTTTAACCAATACATTTAAATAACATAAATACATAAAAGTATATTAAATAAACTTCGAAACACTGCAGGATACATCTGCCAACCTCAGTTGGAGGCCATTGTGATTTTATACGGCACATAACGGCATCAAATAAAAGCAATGCATGGGCTTGTGTTTACAGGCAGTTGACCGTATGAATATAAAAATAAAAAGCACGAATGTTCAATATAACAACCTGTGTGACGGCAAACGTTGTCATCTTTAAAAAGGGCAACAGTGACAAATATTTGCACACACATTTAGCAAAAGGGGGCTAGTGTTTGACTCTGGTTAGCATTTAACCTAATACCAAGCAGACAGGTTAAAAAACAGACCAGACAGACCATTAAAATGAAAAGACAACTAAAACACAAAAGCCCGCAGGCACTCTCAGGTGATACAGCACTGGTTAGCACATTAGCAGGTTAGCTAGGAGGGTTTCATAAATACACCATTAATCTAAACTATTAAAATAATGCATTTACCTTGCAAAACTGCCCTCGATAAACTGAGCTCGTGGTCCTGAGTTTCTACATCAAACGCGAAACTTAGTGTTTCATAAACAGTTAATGCAGAACCAGATTGCTTGTTTATAGCCAGCAGCGAATGTAGCGCCTGAATGCCAATGTCAGTCACCATGGGAAACCGTGTCAGTCACCATGGGAAACCGTTTCCACCAATCGCCTTTGTTGTTGGTGGACGTTTGCAATTGTATTAGCCAATCACAAACAACCATTGTCGCAAAGGCGGTGCGTTTAGCGGCTGTACACGCCCACTTGAAAGCGCCAACATCAAATATATAATTCATAACTATTCGGTGTTAATTTGATTTAAAAAGGCAAATAATATTTGTTGTTTCCAATATTTTCTTTTTTCCCCAACTAGTGATTAAATAACTAATCTGATTATTTAAGGGAGTTATAAATTTTGTACAATTTATATCCACACACACATTTTTCAGGGTACATATTGGTAACATATGGGTAAGCAGCAAGAAAACAAACTAAATAAACTAATAAACGGGTAGGAAGTTTATAATCAATAATAATCATACAGCATATAATATGTTATATCAATACCCAAACTAATTCAACAAGAAATGAATTCTTTTATGGACTGAATAATGTTATGCGTGTGTCACTTGTGGGGTGGCTGAACTCTCTGGAGAGAAAGTGACCTACATTCTAAACTGAGAACATCATTAGACCGGCAGGTACAGTGAAAGCATCGTACGAGACTCTAGTTTGGTGGGGCTGCAGATCTGTTTTGGATATGATGGCTCATTAAATGAGCCATTTTCAAAGTCCCCTATGAGCATGTGCAAATTAAACAGTTAAATTCAGGTTATGCCCAATGAGACACAATACAACTCATTTTTGAGATATTTGAGGTTGCAGACAGACATCTGCAAATCATATTCTCAACATCTTTAATTTCCGCAAACACCAATACGCTGCAAGACTCTTTTGTACTGTATGCTTTAAAGTATAATTATTGGTTGACAACTTCAGCTTTTGATGTAGAGTTTAAAATATGGTGAAGATAACTCTTTGATAATCAGCACTGACTGCATAAGCACAAATAAAGTATTTTGGTGTTAGCATGAAAGATTATCTGTTTCTGATACAAAAAAACACTGACAACAAAATACCACACCTCAAGTTTGTTATATTTATATCATAAATAATTTAATTAAAACATCCCAGTCATAAAGCATCAAAACTGAATGATACTGATTATTTCCACACAAATATATTGTTGTGCTAAGTACCTGTTACAGTTACAGCTGGGACGTTAAAATAAAATATGAATCACATTGAAACTGTTATCAGTACAGTTTACATCAAATGCAAGACATATTAATGCCCTTTTCATCTTGGTTGAAGTATGTATGTACAATCTGTGATTATTATTACAGTATTTTACATAGACGTGAACAAAATGTTTAGGTGTATATCTACACCAATAATGCATTTGGTTTTGTAAACAAACAAATACATATGAAATAGTGTTTACTGCTGAAATGTCTGCACAGCATTTTAGTTGATCAGCTGATAATGTGACCTAGCATTTAAGAATGACCAACTTCGAAATGTGTCATACATAAAGACAAGCATAACTTTGACCCAAATGACCCTAAAAGCTGACTAAAATGTTGATGGGTTTAATTTGGTGATTTCAAATGGAATGCTAACATCCATCTTATCCCCAAAACAGGAAGTAAAGCAGAGCGTTCTGACAGAAGCAGCCATTTCATTTAAAACTGGTTTTACCCGTCTTGGTATATCCATTTCTGGACATTGAATTATTCACTTCTAAACAGTGAGGTAAGCATATAGCATTTGCTGGTCATCAAAGACTAGTTTAGCCTGCTAACCAGCAAACACTTGAGGTTGCAGGGGGGGAGGTAACCTGTCGTTCTCTACGTTTTCGGCATCTATCGCAGACGCTCGAGGTTTGATCTCCAGCGGGAATCTTTCCAGGATGTCCTGCACCTCACGGGCCACACTGTCCTGCCATTCTGCCAGTTCTGTCTGCAGGCTGTGGGCATCCTCAATGACCTGCTGCTGTCTTTTTTCAAGGCTGGACAGGATGCTGAGATTTTGATGGATCTGGCTAAGCGCCGGGCTGATGTCTGAGGAGCCGGTTTGAGGCCAGCCTGAAGGATCGTCCTGCCTTCGAGGGGAAGCCTGACCGGACATGTAGCGCTCAAAGTCCTCCGGGCTAAGATTCAATGACTGGGCGTCAAGTTTCTCTATGAAGGCTACAGCACAGCACTGCAGGGAGCAGAAGATTGAGAAGAAGATGAGAGGAGAAAACAAGGTGAACAACAAACTGGAACATTTAATGTAATGAACGACACCTGTGGTTTTTACAGAGCAGACCTGACATCCACTAAAAATGACTTTGGGACCAGTTGGTTCAAAGAGCCAGCATCAGTTTTCAGATGCCTCTAGGTTCTAATGTTCAGAAATTCATAAACTTAAGTGTCTGGTATGCGTGTCCCAATACTTGGCTACTAAAATGATGTGTGGACCCACCAGGTTGGTGAAGAAGTATCCATCCTCTCCTTTCATGAGTCTCGAGGGGTTGCAGAAGCGTGTGATGTACTGGATGTTGGACTGCAATCGGGGCGGATTGGCCTTCAACACAATATAGATGAGGGTGGGCAGGAAGTCATCTGCTGAGGCTGGTTCATTCTTGGTGACCCTGATGGCGGTGAAGATATGCTTACTGCAACTGGTGATGCAGGCCAGTTTATCCTTTGGCACACGCTTGGAGTCCATCTCAATGATATCTATGGTATAAAAGATAAATCTACTATGCTCACATTATCTCACATTATGCACCCTGATGAAAAGACTCCAAAACAGCAGCTGAATGACAAAGTAATATCATGGCATGGAGAAGCTTTGCAGACCCACCTGTAATAGCTTTGACTACACTATCAGACACCTCTGGGATCTCCTCATCCACAGGAACACACAGCATCTGAATGGTTACCCAGTGTAATGCCCTGCAAAACCAACACCATTCAAGAAGCCTATCAAGACTCAAAGTAAAAGCGTGTCATTTGTGGTTCTCTAGCAACACCAAAAAATATAATATAATCATTGACTTGAACATTGACTTAAAGTATGAAGATCATTCAGTTACTGAAATCCTTGCAATATCTACACTGTGATGTAAAAGACCTAAAAAAAAAAGTGAGATCATATCAAATATGTGCATTCTTATCAGATCAGACTATTATGTATGAAAACAGAAGTTAACAGGCCTAAGGAGCTAAAAGGGGCTGACCGAATCCTGTGCTGGGTGGCCAGATCTTTCTTCTCATCATCTGTAGTCTCTGGACAGAAGACGCTTTTGTAGAGTCGAGTCATGATGTATTTTTCCACCTGGTCCATCACCCTGTCCACCTTCTCAGAGGAGCCTGGGGGAAGAGACACACACAGGGCTGTATCTCAAACTGTATCTTTTGCACATTTTGAACAAGATATGTCAAGAAAGACACAGAATTATATGACTACAATGATTCAAAACCTATGTCAACACAATTAAATGCATTATGGGACATTCATTGATGTCTGTATTAGAAAGTATTACTAATGTGGTCAAAGGGTGCTGGAGATCTAATCTAATCACAGCAATCTAAAGTGGACAACATCCTCAGAAGATATACAATCAAAATCATCTGAAAACCTGATAAAATTTTTAATGTACCTGCATACTTTTGTCTGACAAACTAACATGGAATTTTTGATGTTTATCTCTAGTTTGTTACATAACTATTCATGTCACCATGCTGGGACAACAACGTTTCTTGATAGATGCTAGATGGCTAGCAGACACTGTAGCTGATCACACTCAAAATGTCTCTGATGACCTCTAATGACACTGCCAGTTACAACCCTGATGATTCACTGGCCAATCATACAGTATTATTTTAGTTTTGCCATTTATATTGCAAACCTTTTAAAAGTCTTCAATCAACTTTAGTCTAACACTGCAAGATAGTGTTTGTCATGCTCTACAAAACTAATATTTCATGCTCCAAAAAGATTAAACGTGCCACATGGATGACTGGTTTCATTTTGTGGATAGTGCTGCAGTCAGCCAACAGAATTCCAGGGATGTGTTATGGGTTGTGTGATGGATAAATCCTACCTTTAAAATGATTCATGAGTCTGTCAGACATGTTTTGGTAGAAGTCCTGCACACACTCAGACAGTTCCTCCACATTGAGATCCTGCAAATATGTATACACACACAAGAATTTGAAAATAAATACTTGTTAGTATTAAACTGTAGGCAAACATAATGCAAATGCAAAATTGAGGGGGGCATAACTATTAAAAGCATGAATTTGTATGAGAAATACACAAGCTATGTCTTTAAAGGAAGTCAACATATAAGTTTAATGTTTGTTACAGGGCACACACAGATCACAGAGAAGATGCCAGAGAAATCAGGCCCTGGATAAGAATGCCAGTCCTGAGATTCACAGTTCATAAATACAAGCACACATTATCTATTAAATTACCCAGTAATCATTTAAAGTAAAAGTATGTGACTTATTATATCTCTTGATAAACAGTGTTGACACTGGAACAACACACATTAAAACCACACCTTTTTATTTCCCATGCTGTCTATGAAAAGACGGCTCTGCTTGTGGATCTCTCTGCCGGGCTTCTGCAGAGTCTTCAGGAAGTCCACAAAGTCTCGTGACACGCGGTCGGTCTCGATGCTGGACTGTCGGGTGATAGAGGGACTCGGTGTCTTTCCCTCGTGGCTCTCTAAGGAACACACGTATGAACATAAAGCATGTTTACAAACAAACAATATAAAGAACAAACAGACAGACATATTAAAGTGCTTTGGGTTTGAAATTCATAAAGACAAAGTTCATGAAGACTTGTGTGAATTTCAGCCCATTGTTTAAAGACTGATTAAACATTTTAAAACAATTGTAAAAACTGAACATTAGGCAACATTCTGCTAATCACAATAAACAGGACAAGATGCCTCAAGTCGACTATATAAACCACATAAACTGTTAATGTGACAAAGACAACACAAGATATGTTAACAACATCTGATTGTTCAATACAAGTCCAGATAGACACAGAATCTTCCCAGATGGTTGGAATGCTGAAATGCTGATCTGTTGCCATGCCAACACCTTTGACATTAGATCAAAGTCAAAGACAGTAACAAAGTATCCACCTTAATGACTAACTACACTGACAAAGTTACAGATATTTAGCATTGTCTAAACTAGGGTCGTGCTATATACCGGTACTATAAGTACTACAGTACTTAACCCTTGTTTGCACTGAACTCAGCATTTGCTTTTGATACAGAGTGACAAGTACAGAATGTGTATTCCTGAGCACTGAACATGAACTGAATGCATTCTGAGGTCTGAACAGACAGTTTGATTTGTTTGCTGTGATCTGTGCTGTAGGGCTACAGTGATGTGACACTCATACCCACCTCTCAGCCTCCAAACCAGAGCTGCCATCAGATTGACATGAAAAGAGGAGGATGCATGACAATGAAACAGTGCACGAGAACAAAAATGACAGGGTGAACTAAATCAGTACACACAACTAGCAGAGAAATGAACAAATACACACACAATTTAGAATGGCGGTTTGTCATAAAGCTCATAAGGGGGCTTCCAGGCAAACATAACATGTGTAAATGAAACTGCACATAGTGAAACATTTTGGAGAGTTATTTGTGGTGCTTTGTGAAAAACTTAAAAGAACAGTTTACCCAAAATAACTTTTCCAAACAATACAAGTGAATAAGACTTCTGTTTATTTATTAAGTTTCCTGAAGTCACTTGATATTCTCTAAAAAAAGAATCACCTTGTGTATTCCATGGAAGAATTAAAGTCATACAAGTTTGAAATGACATGAAAGTAAGTAAATAGTGACAGAATGTTCATATTTAGGTGAACTATTCCTTTAAAACAGATGTTTTTATTGTACTTGACCTCATTAATATAGAACAGCAAATTCACAGAAACTGTGGTCTACCTCAGAAAAGACAAACACTGCAATCTCCACCCACTTTCCTTTTTCACACCCCAGATCCTTCAGGCTCTATCCGTTACCTTCAGTGGATGAGCCCATCTCCCAGGGGTGGGTAAAAATGCCCTTGAGATCCCTCAGGAGGGTTTCTCCATGGCTCTGTCTCCTGCCCTGCAACTTTTCCTCTTTTTCTTGTGTCACGGTTTCTTTTTCAGGGGGGACTAAAACACCCAGAATGAGCGAGACAGAAATGGGGAGTGGGGGGTGAAATATGGAGAACGACAAAAAATGTGGTGCCAAAGGAGTTCAGAAGAGAATGAAAGAAGGAAAAAATGGAGAGTAATGGAGAAGACGGAGAGGTGGAGTGGAGATGAGATGTAAACGAAATGAAGATGAAAAGCAAACTAAAAGATGAAGATTAGATGAACTTTGAGAAATGATCTCACAACACAATAGATAAATAATGGGACTGATCGCAATGGATATATAAATAAACATGAATCAAATCATGCATGGATCAATATCACTTCATGTTTCAATAATGAAGCCTTTAATCACCAATCAGATCTGCTAAAATAATGTTAAATTTGCATTAATCCCAAACTGCTGTACCGGATACAGGCAGAAATTAAAGACTTCATCAAAGAAAGCATCTAATGACACAGAGAAAAAACTGGGACTCTGATTGTGGGGAAATCATTTGCATATGAATAAGCATGATTTCTCGTGAGGAATCCAGAAGAAGGCAGAAATATGTGATTTTTTTTTACTTTGGGCTCTGACCTCTGCAACATCTACAGCGTTGACGCACTATTAAACTTCGCTTAACATCAGACTTAATTAAACATCAGATTTACTTCTAATGAGCTCAGTTCAGTGCACTGACAACGACTGGGGGGTGTCTATGGACCTCCCCTGTAGTACAAGTCAGTTTAGTTCAACAGTTTTGCCAGGGGTCTTCAGGTGCCCAACAAACAACCCAAACTTAATTATGAGGGTATTATATTTATACAAGGCAAACAAAACAAAAAAAACAAACCAATCAGTTTTGGAAACAAACCAATCAGAGCACACCCACTGCACAAACCACACCCACTACTGAAAAACACCACCAATCACATTCAGGTCCTCAACTCCAGTTCCACCCACTTCATACCTTTCTTAGGCGCTGTACGGGAAGAAGGACTGAAGAACTTCTTCACAGTGGTGACCTTGCGTGTCTTCTCGTTGGTTTTCTTCTCCTCAAACTTGGAGAAGGTGGCGAGAGAGTGCTGAGAGTGGGACTGCGGAGGCTGGGTTTGAGAGGAGCCGTGAATGCTGACATAAGCCGCCTCCTCTTCCCTCTGCAGCCTGCGACAGACAACACTCGCTTTCGTTAGAATAGATCACTTATGATATATTCCATATTATTCTTATTATGTGATCTGTCTTTATATTAAGTGATTAATGCTGAATATAACAGCCTTTCCACAACTGTTATAAGCAACCAAACTTACTTCTCAGCCAGGGCCCAGTCCTCCTGGATCTGCCTCTGCCGGGCTTTCTGGTACTCCTCTCTCCAGCACTTGGAGCACAGGCCCTGCCAGGCAGCGTTTCCATAGTAACCGCATCCCTTCTTGCACAGCAGTTCTGATTGGTCCACATGGATTCCCCGTCTTTCAGTGCGCTGACTCATTGTTTCCTTTTGTCTGGGTAAAGTCAAGGGACACGACTGACATTGACATATTTTGCTGTCTGCAACAGGAGTCATATTATATCATGCACGAAAAATTTGCTTTCACCTTTAAAATATACCGTCTCAAGAAACAATGTCTAACAGTACAACCAATTATGCAACATATAAATGTAACAGAACTATCTTTATAACAATAATATGCACAGTATAAACTTTGTGATCTCGTCTATAACATGTATTTAATCTATTAACAACTGATCAGCGCAGAACTGGCGACATCAATGGAATGAAAAGTAACACATTAGACATAATTCAATGACGGTAGGTCATTACCAATTTTACCGCATTAACCATAATCATAACTTAACTCTTACAATAGTATTGGTTGGTTATTAAGGGACCTGAAAACTAATTGTCCACTGGAAAAATACGAAACGTCATTTAAACCACCGCAGGCAAACACGTCAAGCTAGCCAAACAGCTAAGTGGCTAAAAACAAACACAACACACCCACAGCCAAAAGTGGACAATTTTAGTATAATCATGCAGCACATATGTCTAAAGATGTAATAAACAAACACTACATTTTTGTCTAATGTACAGGACAGTGACAGGTCACCGGTCATACCTTGTCACCGCTGTCCTCTGTGATCACAATGACGTCATATCTGCGCGACTGCTCTGTGGGCAGGGTTTTGTGTGTGGTCGGTCTGGCAGTTAATCTAATACATATGTTTAAATTGTTTTCTAATGCTGTGTTCTTTTTTTAAAAATAAATAAAATAATTTCAATAAATTGCAAAATACATGGTTTATTATCAGCACAATATCGCAAGTACAATAATGCAATACAAAGAGTACAGAAAAATATCAGCTTAGATATCAGCAACATAAAGTACACTGGGTAAGACTGACAGTAAACCCCAGTTAGGATTATCAAATGCATTTAATGGATTTGGATATTCTACCAAAACAATTACAGAGAGCTCATGCAACCTCATGTGGCCTTCACAGCTCTCACAGCAAACTTACTGTATAACAGAGAGGTTTCAAGCATTTTAATAAATAGAATAATGCTAATACATTTGCTGTTGCTAAGGGCTATGGCTATAAAAAGCATTAACAAATGCTATTGGCTGCAGAAAAGTGTAAAAAAACTAATATACAATAAGGTGGCTAACAGTCTCTTAAGTTTAAACATACTTCTTTAAATTTATGTTTAGTACATTAAATATCTAGTACATGATCTTACCCTAAAAAGGAAAATATTTGGTAATCTGCTTTGTACTCTCCTTCGAAATATTTAATTAGTTACATTAATCAAATATCTGTGATATTAAAAGTTATGCATGGTTAATTTTAGAACCCTTTATGTAAAATTTTGTGTGGCTATAAATGTCAGATGAGCCTTTTTTATTTTTGGACATCCTATCTGTTGGAAATCTACAGTGCTGTCTATTTCCAATATAAGATCTACGTATTGTAGTCAAGTAAAACAAATGAAGAAAAATCACTTTAAAATACTGTAAGAGAAAAAATTCCTTCATGAACAACACAACACAGGCAACAACACATCTGTAATTTGAGTCCAGTTGATTGATTCTTTGATCAAACCGTTAATACATTCATTGCTAAAACACAGAAACTTCCATTGCAGAGATGTCATATTTAGTACAAAACGCAAACTGTTTCACATCATTTAAATTCCTCTAAGGAGAATTCCAGAAAACCAGTTTAAACTATAACTGGACAAAACAATTCCGAGTAGGATCCATTTTAAATAAACGAAGCTAAATTACTTACAAAAACTAAGGGATCAATACAGCTGCCAAAATAAAAGTACATTTCGGGTTGCTAACCATGGCGAACCATGGCTATAAAAAAAACTGTAAAATTAACAGCCAACAACTGCCGTCTCCGTCGAAAGCTTGTCATTCTTTCTGCTCATTGGATTAGGATTCCAGATCCCTGCTGGTTCATGTAACTGTAGACAGCAGCAACATCATTCACTCGCATCCTGTGCATCTCAGTTCTTGGCAAAAGAGGCAAGACCTCCTAAAACACTTGCCTTTCACCACCAGGTGATTTTAAACTCGTAAATGGGCCTTTTGCAGTAGTAGTGATTAATCAGGTGTTTGTCACAAACACCGATGCACTGCTGGTCAGCAGTGATACCGCGGTCTGCCAGGTCGCTCACTATGCAATGAAGAAGGTCATAAACATCCGCCACGGCCTCCCAGGGCCCGAACGACACGTCCACCTCACAGTGGTGCTCGAACAGCTTGGCCTCACTCTCCGAGCGCTCGAACCGCAGCGAGTTGAACAGCGGTCTTTCATACGGGGTGATGGGCATCTCCTCCTTGTACACGCAGATCTTCAGCTTCGCAAAGCGAGCCTTTCGCTGCATGGCGCGGAGTTTTGCGATCTCCACAATGCGTTCTAAGTTTTCTGGAATATTAAAATGAATTGTGTTTTTGTAGCTCTTGTAAAGCATGCCGTTAGCAACAGAAAGGTCACGGGTTCAAATCTTAGAAAACATGCATAATGATAAAATGTTTACTTTGGATAAAATGATGTAAATGTGACTGAGGTTTCAATTGAGAACTTACCTTTGTAATAGGGCAAGAGATCAAGAAAGGCCTGTCGCACTTTTTCTCCAGTAAGTGGCTGCGTGTCTTCCAGACTTTCCAAAAGAGGCCCAATAGCGTAGTACTGAGCTTCTCTGTGCACAGCGCAAACACGGTCCCTCTGAGGCAGCTCACCCTCCCGCAAAAAATTCAGAATATCTCTAAAGCCAGAGAAACAAACAGTATAGAGCACTGATGAAGAAAAAATAAAAAAATAAATACAGAAGCTAAATTCTATTCAAAATGTTTGCTTTTTTGATTTTTGGTTCTATGTGGGTAGTGAGCGCTAACCATAATCAGATTCACAATCCAAACACTAACCCAAAATATGCTCCGTCTCGGTCGATGAAATATCGCCCCTCTGCATCACGAGGAATGTGGTGGCGGCCACTAAACATGGCAGCCAGCATTGTGTCCTCATAGCGTCTCAGAGTGGACAGCCGGGTGGTGAAATATGTTCCTCCCACATTCAGGGGTATGACCTCTGGGAACTATG
>JAZGTK010008734.1:0-17962 GCA_036877625.1 Ambastaia sidthimunki | reverse complement strand
TTGCTTCAGTCACATTTGTTTAAGCCTTGTGTTCAAACCCTGATACACCCTTTACCAGTACCTCAAAGCCCAGCTGAAAAAATGAACTGTGCAGAACTGGTTCCTGCAACCACAGTCACAACAGCATTTGTTGAAATCATTTGTATTCACTGAGAACATTACATAGTGCATATCATAAGTAAACTGACTGATCTGAGCCTAGTTCCAAAGAAGGAAGTAGAGGACAGGAGACAAATGCAGAGGAAGGATTCCCAATTTGTGAAATGCAGAAACAGATGTTTGCATGTTAATTTCATGTGAGTTCAAAGTTCCTGAGGTTATTCTAGCCTTACATCATTACTATCTCTTCTGGTTTCCACACATAAATCTGCGGAGTAAGTAATGAGCTGTTCTTCTTTCTAACCGTGGTGAATGGTGTCAACAGGAAGGGTCTGGATCAAAGATGATGGCTTCAGACTGAGGCTCAACCAGGAAACTAGTAATTGCTCTCCGTGCTGGTAGTAATTGGCTCTGGGTTGCAGTGAAAGAGAACAGAACAGTACCAGGCTGCAGTTGTGCTGACATGCTTGTCTTCTGCTTCCCTTTGACTGTCCATCACATGACCAGCTTTACATAGACAGGAGAGACATAATGGTTTTGGTTGTAGAGCAGCAGGTGATCTTGTTGTCACCCAGTTAGCTTTTATATAGTCTTGCAGAGTCTGGGATCTACAGTATGCAAAACCGACAGTGATGAATCTTTGAAAATATGTATTACATGTGCATATAATATGAACCAGTTTTTGTGACCCAATATTCTGTAAACATAAACTTTGCAAACAAGCGACTGTACTACTGTGAAGGCATGTGTCGCCCTCCCACAATATCATATTAACATTCATGGAATGCAGAAAAAAATAGGGGGAAATATTAGTTAAAAATATAGTTAATAAGACTATTAACTGCTTGTCATCAGCATACAGTATGTTATGTTTTGAATGATAGCCCAAACCTCTCAATTGTGCGGATGGTCATTAAGCAAAGCATTTTTTTAAGTTGAAAACTTTACATGCAGTGACTGAAATTGATGATACAACAAAACCAGGCAAGCGTAGACAATTATTTCTATACACACTGCAATGGCAAGAATGAAAACAAAAGATGAGGTCAAAGCAAAATACACTTTGAACCATATTACAGGTCTGAAGTGGCTCCTCACAGAACACACTTGAGATCAGCGGGTACTGTAGACATTTCCTCAGGTAGTCCAGCTTGAGTGGAACAACTCTGATGCTCTCAGACCAGAAACTCTAAAGCAGCCATCAATGAGCAGCAATGACTGACTAATTGAAATTAGCACATCGTTGACAGGAAGTTCTCCACAAGAAAAACAAAAGATCAAAGTAGATTATGTAAAGCAGTGCTTTTCTTGCTCAGTCAGACCATAGTTGAAATGGATCAATGTGCTGGAATGGTTAAGCACAGTAGGGCTCATTACAAAAACTATACAACGAAATATATATTTCTAACAATGGAGCAACCCGTAGGCTTGCTTCCCTGCTACCTCTGTGACTATGACTGTATTGTGTGAAAGTTTGTTTTGGGAATACTGCCTTTAGTGAACATAAAACTATTCTGAGATGACATTCAAACTGTGGTAAAACACATTTCCTAGTAGAAAGATGGTGAAGTCCTCTAAGCTCTCTTGAGGTACACATTTCATGAAAGAGAACTAAAGCTGGTTCATTTGTAAAAGGTTATTCGTAAAGTGCCAACACTCCATATGAGATGTGATTCAATTTTATTAGAATGATGTTCATTCTTCAGTTATTTGATGGCAGCCTAACGCACATACACTGAGATAATACCACCAACTCCAATGTAAATGACGAAAATAAAAAAACGTAAAAAAAAGGTTTTGTAAGAAACAGAATTTATTAACCCTCTTTACATCTTTAATAATTATTCCATGCTGACCAGCCCAGAGACAGACTATGTTTAGAGCTCACAGCTAATAAAACACAGAATCAACATTTGTATGAGTCACGGTTCTAAGCTTCTAGAAGAACTGGAGGGATACTAATGCTAAATTGGCTCATCTGCAAATGTGTAATGCAACCTCTAAACCCCTAAACTTCTGTTTAACAGGAACTTTGGAGAACATCTGTTGCTAGCATAATGGCAGGTCCTGTGAGGTCTTCTGCAGAGAAATAGTTAATTAATGACTGAAAATTGAATGCAATCTCAATTTAACTTGAAGTTTTTTGCTGCAGGAATAAAGTATGAAACATTAACTGCTTTTTACTTTAGATTATAGTCATAGTAGGACGTTCACATCTACAGACTGATAATTCTAATATAGTTGGCTTCTCATCTGTTAGTGTCAGCAGGCTTCCTCTTTTATTTCATTTCATGATGTACAAAAATACTAAGCAAAGCATACCAGTGTAATTTATCTTGTAATCTTTAGTAGATTTGCGGAATATACATTCATAGATTTGTGTGGTCATGGCACCCTCGACAAGCAGGGTTCAAAGACAATTAGTTCAAATGGTAGATTTAGATACATTGTTGTCTATATTTTTTTTACCAGTGGGTTGCTGACTTCAAACATTTTACATTTCCTTGAGAAACTTTGACAATGACAGTTGCCAAGTTTTGTTTCAGTAAGCAAAAGTGTTGCCAAGGACCAACACGTTTTGTTTCAGTCAGATTTGTTGGAGTGTTACAAGTCAAATGGTTTGGAATATCAAAAATCCAATTACTTACATTTGTTAGCTTTGTTTAATGATGATGTGAGCCAACTTTGGTGAAGACTTAAATTGTGTAGGAGTGAAAACATAAAACTCAGTTAAAAACGGCAGAATGACATATGGTTGAAAAATTGGTAATTGTAGCATTTCACAGGCCCCCAGGACTGTCTACAGATAAGAATCATGAGTTTAATGCCACGATATACTAGAATGAAAGCTGTAGGGTGAGTTCATGAAGTATTTTTTCAACAAAATTAAAAATGGCAAAAAATTGCCAGTGGTTTCAATTTCTAACTCGATTTTCTGTCATTTTAAATACATAGTATCATTGAACCCAGCATGACCTAAGGAATCAGAGGAAAGATGAATTTTGCTTTCAGTCAATTTAGGAGTGTTGCCAAAGAGCTTGAGAGACTGACTTTAAAATCGCCATCAGGAATCTTGAGACTTCTCCATAAACTTTTTTCCATACAGTTCTAGCGGCTGCAATAGATTCCCAACCAAAACAGTGCAATGAGAAGAATAAGAAAAACGATCGGATACAGTCGATGCCTACGTACTTTCTGCTTTGATCTTAATATCAAGTATCATTTGCTTTTCATATTTTTATTAACATGCAAAGCGAATTTTCTTCTTGTACAACTAAAGGAAGAATATTTACATCTAACAGGTTGTGACAAGTTTCAAGAAAGAATTTTTACATGCAACATTTTACTTCTCAGACATTGCATCTACTAAAGATTTGTATTTATTGTGTGAATGGAGTTAGAATTCAGCTTATATTTTCAGGGCATTCTTTCACTTCTTTGCTCAGTGCTGTGTGGTGGTTGTATCAAAAGCAGTTTACCAACCTACCTTCAGATAACAGCACATTTGCTGAGTCAATTATCAGGAGGCAGATTTCAACATGAATAGAACTTGTGTGCCTGATTTTGAGTGGGCTGGTGAAATAACAAATTCTGTTCTAAATTAGCCAAAATATGGGTAGAAATGTAACATTACAAATGCAGGGATACATAAGGAATTTGGAAAACAGGAATATAAGGCAAGGTGAACTGAATGCATATTGTAAATAGTATTCATAAATAAAACTGAATGCTGAATGTAAATAGTTTTTAAGAGGTGGAATATGTTTGAGCTGGAACATTTTTGCATTTGGTTTTGGGCTATTTTGATGCACCACTTTTTTGCTGCATTAGCATAAGTTGTTATTTCTCTAACCTATTTCCTTAAACAACAGAGTCTAGTTTTTGAAAATGTTTGAATAAATGAATCAAGAAAATGATGATTAGAAACCATAAAAGAAAATGTTCAACTTTTCTTTATATACTGCAGGCCATTTAAATTGTTAACTGTCTGAGGTGGGATTTGTTTATAATTATTACATGTTGTGCTGTCAAAATAAATCTTATCTTTTCAAAAAATATATATCATTAGAAACTAAATGAGTGAGTATGTAAAGGTCATATTAAAGGTGTGAGTGATAATGTGTCAATTTCAATATTTGAATTCAGTTTTACAATAAAAATGTTCCAGCTATAATAATATTTAAAAAAAAACATAATCTGTATGTAAGGAGTGCTCAGGAGACGAAGGATCCATGTGCAGCATTTATTCAAGAGAAACAGCGTAAAACAGGCAAGGGTCAAAACACAGCAAACATGGGCAACACAGGTAATCCAAAAACGTGAACAGTTCCAGGCAGAAAGGTCAGGGCAGGTGGCTAACAACAAGGGTGATCCAATAACAAAGCGTAATCCAAAAGGCAGGCAGCAAACAATCAATCAATCAATAACAAGAGGGCAGTCCAAAAACACAAACCAAAAAACCACCTGTGGCGGGCGTGGTCCCATGGGGTTCTGGGAAATGTAGTTCATGACACAGTATTTTGCAATAATAAGCCACAAAAATATATAATTATATAAGCTCTCGTAAATCATCACAGGGCTTCACTAAACATCAGTTTTGAAGGAAATGTACTGGATAATCATACATTTACTGTAGAATCACTTTTATTGCCAAGTATTGTGGGTTTACATGTACAATAAACATGTCTTGGTGTGCAGGTGCTTAACAATGACAGTAAAATGCAATAAACAAAAAACATTCTTAATAAATTTATTAAAGCTGTAAGAACTATAAGAGAACTATGAGAAAACTAAAAAGAGACATTAACTGTACATTAGTGCATGATGTGCAAAAGTGGGCCAGGTGCAAACGCTCACAGTTTGATATAAGTGCACTAAAGCAGTCTAAGTTTGTTTGTTCATATAAATCATATGAAACATATGTAGAGTTTTTGTTGATGTAGTGTGTAAAGTTTATGGGGTTGGGAAAGAAACCATGGTGTGTGCTGAGTATTGTTGTAACATTTCTTGTCAGACAATTTACATTCATCATGAATGCTGAATTATATGATCTGCATTCACTGCTTTAAAAGTCTCATATATTGCCTGTTACAATAATATGCAAAGCCAGGGGATGACCTCAAGCTCATATAAACGGCAGGAGAAGAATAATAAAGCCATTTCATGTGTCCACTCAGGCTATATAAGACAATATATGGTTTGCCTCATTCTGAAAGCTGTCTCTGGTGGTTTTATAAAAATAATGTACATTTAAAGTAGATTATAGCATTTTTTAGCTTTTTTGTATTGAAAGCTACAAATATTTCTGCCTTCTGCATAAAATCAGAAAAAGAAGCTGATTTAACATTCTCTGGTGTTTTGAAGATAGTTTCAAAATGATTATACAAATGTTGTAAATTGTCTTGTTTTTTAATAGGTGGACAAAAAGACAATAAGGAAGAGGTGTAATAAAGACAATGAGCAGTGGGTTAACCAGTGTCACCCAGTTGTAATGTGACTGACTTCAGATGGTCACAGCTGGGTTGAAATAAAGCACAATTTCCTGTCTTGATATATGATCAATTTTGCAACATTGATATAAAAACAAAGCTGATATAAAAAAATAAAATAATGTCACTCAGACAGAAAGATTCACATTTAACATTTAATTCACTTTTCGCTGCCTCTAACATCTCCTTTGTTTACTTCTACTTCACCTTTACTCCCAGACTAGATTTGTCTGTCTTGATTATAGTAAATTGAAAAACTAAACATCCACAAACATCAGTTCCTCTCTTGTTTTTCATTATTCAAATAAATACATTTTTTAACCCTCTCCATATTTCTGGAGAGCTGGCCTTACACAAAAGCAGTTCCTAAAAATGAGTTATTTCAGCTGTGCAAACAGTCTGTGTTACGCAGGATTTGTAATAGAAAAGCATTGCATTTGAATACAATCTTGTAGGTTCAGGAGTCTGGTGGGTATTCTTGTAGGTTGGTGATTCAGCACTCATTGTTACACCAATTTCTACCCTGCTGTGTTCCAAATGCAATGGAGCCATATTGAATAACAAACGGCCATAGTCACAAGAGGAGGCCTTCATGGCCAGGCTCTGCTGTCCTCCAACCGTGACAAAAAAACATAAGCCAGTGCAGTTTAGCTGCTATATACCCACTGCAGCAAATAATTGTTTGCTTACAGCTAATTTAAAAATAATTACAAATCTGACCCTCCAAGTTAAATAACACATCTACAGATGAATACAGAGATGATACTGATTGAAAATGTCTTCTGCCAATAAAATATCAGTTGGGCTATTGCCAATTTATAGTTATAATAACACATATATATTAATTAAGTTATTAATAACTTAATATTAAAGTAATTGACTTTGATGTCCAAATTTGTTAGTTATGTTCTCGATTTAAGGTTAACAAGCAGGAATGCCAAGCCTGCATTTTTTGCAGAATCACTTTACTGTTTTTTATTGTTGGTTTGAGGGTTCACATGTCACAGGGATTTTAATGTAAGGTTTTTTTTTCATGTTATAGCCTTAACCTGGTCATGGGCTAACCAGTAAGTGCTGGTCTAGAATGAGGTTTATCTTTCCAATTCCATCCTTATTAGTAGTGTATTAACATACAACCATGTTAATAACATAGAAGTTTGTCTGGTCATATGTGACTAAAATTGAACTTTTTTGCCATCATTAGAAAAACATTTTTAAAATCATTGCTTGTGCCTTTAAAATGGTAGGCATATGTGTAAATAGAATAAAATAAAAAAGATATAGCACAAAAGGAGTGAATACTTTTACAAGCCACATTACAGTGTTTTGCTTTTGTTTGCAAAGCATTATCTGGAAAACAGTCAATGCATGTTTATAACAAAGGCTGCTGTTTTATTGTTTGAATTTTTTACACACTTTGCTCCACTGTTTTCTATTATTGCTTTAGCATGGATTGAAGATTCTCAACCATTTACAGTATGTACAGTATGTCACCTTACAAAACAAACTCTGGTTAGTTGAAAACATCCAGAAGCTCTAATTATTGGCTCCTAAAAGGTTTCTCTGATATAACATATAGGGCCATCTCACTAAGGTTTCATGGTTAAACTGCATTCACACAAATGCTTGTTTTCTCTAGCATTGGTATTTTACACTATGTTGGTTTCAAATATTTTACCTTTGAGGCATGTTGTCACAAAAGGTCACTGTGTCTTAAAAGACCTGTATCTTTTTACTTTGTCAATAAGAGTGGAAACTTTTGATTGCTTTTCCAGGACAGAAAACTATTATTTTATGTCACTGGTATTGGTTTTCATCAAACTGAAATTTATTTCTGAGTTGTTTACTGTTTGGGTTTGCTGTTATGCCAAGAATTAGTGACTTTCTGAATTGTAGTGAGTGGTTTCACACTTTGCTAGTACAGAGGGGGGATCTGTCTGAGCCCACAAAAGCCGGGGAGACACACTGAGACGCAAAGCTTGGATTGATGATAGCAGCTCTACCAGATTTGATGAGAAGCAGACGGTCTGGATGCTATTACAACAGACATTAAGCACACACACCCACTCACAAGACTGGGCATGTCTTCAACTGGGACACTGCCCTGGACAGACAACAAAAAAATTATAAAGTACTTTGATGGACACAGTTGTTCCTCAAGGAGTGTTGAATGTGGAACTGGAAGTACTATTTAAACACAGATTGTATTTTTAACTTAATTTTCACAAATGTATAAATCCCACAGATTTACAAATAACAAATTTACAATAATAGACTATGTGCAAAGGTATATTTCTGGTCCCATATCAATCCTTTATTGGACATTGGTGTCCAATCCTGGCTCTAGGGAGTTTTGCTCCACCTATAATCAAACACACCTGCACCAGTTAATCAATGTTTTCTGGAGTGTGTTTGATTAGGGGCGGAGCCAAACTTGGCACGACAGGGGCCCTCCAGG
This sequence comes from Ambastaia sidthimunki, assembly GCA_036877625.1. Taxonomy (NCBI): domain Eukaryota; kingdom Metazoa; phylum Chordata; class Actinopteri; order Cypriniformes; family Botiidae; genus Ambastaia; species Ambastaia sidthimunki. Next base: position 9,916 of record JAZGTK010008734.1, on the reverse strand, counting down.
GGCAGCATGAGACACTGCTAGTCTAGAACCTTGTTTATTTTCCAGGAAACTTGCCAGGAAAATCTATGTTTAATTAGCTGCTTTCAGAAAACACATAATGCTGAAAGTAATGCCATTTGTCATGGATATGTGTAAAAATTGCTTCTAGCTTCCTGTGTTTAGCATATTGGTATTGAAAGGAATATAGACAGCATGATAATAACACATTCCAAAAAGATAGACAGCAAGATAATAACACATTCCATAAAAATCCATAAAAGGTAAGTAAAATTTGACATTCTTGGAAAAATTGAATGCATCATAATTTGCCACTTTACCTTGCCGAGTCTCAGCATTATATAAAAACATTATATAAAGTTGATTTATTTAACAGTCAAACTGTTTCACAAAGATCATATCGATTGTGCACGATAGTGCATGTTCAACATTATAAAACAGTGGCACAACATGCTCGGTGACAGACAAATCTTATTTTATACAAGGTCACATCTTAAATTTATCATTATACACTCACCCAACTGTCCAGCTTCAACCTTCAGCTTTAAGCAGTGAAAACTGCACGCTTTAAGAACGGCATTCGTGAATGTGCCTGGCATTTCAATCTTCTCTTTTTCCTTTTCTGATATGCACAAAAACACACGTTTCTTCTCAGAATGATCTCTTGTCATTCACACCCTCAGCTGAAGGAGCTTTGTACACTTTGAGTACGCTGATAGCACCTGAAATGTTCCACATCAAAAAGAACATGAAATGACACAATCGTCACAGCATGGATGCTCAAGCGTGCTATAAAAAGCGAACCAACCTTTAGCAATTACATACTCCTCATACATGCATTTCTCCAATTAATGATAACTGTGGTATCTCAACAGCCTCCATATTCTCAATTATAAACAGTCATAACAAAGCTACACTGCGGTAAATGGAACCCAGTCAGGCGTGCGTGAGGCGTAATTGTTACAATGTTGAAAGTCACAGTTAATTAAAGGTCACCTAAGCTGCTGCAAACATGCTGGAATAGTGATGAATGGTTCAAATTCAGGGCGCTAGTGTCCGGGAAAGGCTGTGAACTCTGGAAGTCATGCTATATATGTCAGAACGGAACTGCAGAACTGCAGGGGGATAATTTACTGTCTTCGCCTCATACTAATGGATAATTTCAAGCTTGGCAATAAGTGTATTTTAATGAGCTGCTAGAATGATGGGGGTAAATTATGCTGCATAGGCCATTGTGATGCCAGGCCGGGTTTTGCTGGCTCATCATTGCCGTCTCTTCATCCACTTGCCACAACCATGTGACCTCTAAAAACGCATATACATCTCATCCTGAAAGACTTATTCATACTGAACTGATGAACATGGATTCTGATAAGATCTGCTCAAGCCTGTTGCGAGGTTCTCTGGAGAATTGTCCTTCAGATGCAATCAATTGAAAGTTTATAGTAACAATTACCTGATAAGGAGTTCTTGATGAAATGTCTAGCCCTTTATCTCCATTTCATAGACAGGCAGCTAAACCCCATTCATGCTCTGACCTGACAGATACCCAAATTAAAAAAAGAGATTTGTGAAGTACAGTGAATGCACTTATTAAATGAAGCAGTGGTAGATTAAGAGGCATTATTTTCTTTGAGGCATTTATTATGATGTTCTGCACTATGGTAGGTATTATAGTAGCATTTCAGTAGCATTTTCAGATTGTAATAGCATTTCGGATTCCATTTATCATTTCAAGATACTTTCTATACTGCATTTTACCTGTCTTTGTTTTTTAGATTTAACTTGTTTTTGCTGTGGGCAGAAACAGTATATAAGATATTGTCATGCAATTTTAGCATCATTTTTAAAGGTCACTGTTTAGGTGTTTACAGTAGAAACAACTAAAGCATTCATAACATAAATCTGAATGTATTTATGTATAAGGTCAGTTGCGGTTCTTGTGTGTCTTTCCCAAATCCAATTATAGTGATCAACAATGTACAATTACCAAAAGTAAGTAGTAATTATTTTAGTTTATTGTAACTAGCACACACAAGAAACATCAATATCGTCCACAGTAGGGCTAGTCTAAACTCAGCAGGACAGTGGCCTTACAAAACTGAACCTTGATCTACTATATAGACTGCAGAAAATGCTGAGAGGTTTTAAAAATCCAAAAAAAACACAATTTAAAAGTTAGCAACTGCTGATAAAGTTGTGACACCTTACATATGGTCACAAAAGTGAGTTTTTTCTGAGGGTTTTAAGCTGTTAACGAAATTTCTAGTTCTAATAACACTATGTGACCCGAGAGTTGTGAGTATTTATTTGTCACAGATACTAATGCATTTGTCAGCACCGCTCACGGTCAGATTATGATTTTAGACTTCAGAGTAAGAGCTTCCCTGGAGCGCATTCTCCACAAAATAAATTATATTTATCACACACTCGATGCCACCGAATATGCGACACCAACATCACAGCAACATTAATAGCCATGGGCATCTTTGTCTCTTCTAGAAAATTTCACAAACTAATGCTTTCTCCCTTCAGGAATTGCACCCTTTTACTTTGAGCCATCATTAAAAGTTTTCTTTGAGCTTGAGTGAATCTGAGCCACTGGTTTGCCCTCATAAGTATTCTGGTGCCTCTCTAATACATGCAGCGCAAGGCCGTGGCGGTTAAACTACTCCTCTGCATGTGAAATTGGATGATGGGCCGTGTCGTCGCAGTACTGGGACACCGGCTGTCGTCAGCGCGTGGAGGAAAATGACATTGCTTTTTTTGAATGCGCCTAGCAGGGGAACACCTCTTGCTTTTCTCCCCATGACTGACTAATGGCCTATGGTAAAGACATATCAGACCACATAGGGCACTGAGCTATATTTTCTTTAATCTCTGAATTTTATTTTTTGGGGATAGCCTTTTTCTGTTAAAAACCATGTCCACTTCACATAGTTTATTTGCAGTGTGTACTAAGGAAAGCTTATTTACAGTATGCAGTTTATGGACTGCACAGACTGAATAGGATCAGAGTGTAGAGCTGAGTTCTGCTAAAGGACTGTATCCCAAACCAAAATAAATTTAACAGATGGTTGGGTTTTGGGCTGGGTTGGATCCATGTATAACTTTTATTGTCTTGTTTAACACACACACACACACACACACACTTTTACTTGTGTATCTAAATGGGACATTTCTGTAAGGAAATTCTTACTAACAAGTTCAGAAGTTACTCTATATACTCTAATTATCAGTGTCATGTTGTGTAAGTGATTTTTGTGGGGAAAACTGATGCTTTGTAGCATCAGCAAAGGATGCACATTATGTGTGTAATTGATGCTTTATCTATATCATTTATCACGACTTTGGCATTTGTGCTGACATAGAGGAAGTTCTGGCTTAAAAAAAAGACATTGCATATTTCTGTCATTATTTCCTAGTAAAAAAAGGATACAGTTTATTGAACACACCTGGACCCTTTGTGACAGCATCCTCCAATAGTGGGTATTGCCCTGACAGCTTAACCTGACAGCTCAAATTTACATTCATTATATAAGGTAAATGTTATATAGGTATATGTTTATATAGGTTTATATAGCGTTATATATAGCTTTATATAGGTAAATGTATGCCATACAAAACCACTGCTTAAAAATAACTTGTGCTTAAAAATAATAATAGTGGTTTAATTGGAAGTTTGACTCAAAACAGTAACTAAAAGTTACTAAGATATAGAAAACATCCCCATGTGACAACTAGTCCTGGTTTTCCCTATATGTATGGTGCATGAAGTATTACATTGAAAAAAATATACTATTTTAAGGGATTTTAAGAGAAATAATGTTTAATTCATATTACATAAAATTACAGAACCAGTCAGATCCACTCAAGCTAAAATAGCCTCACAGGAGTTCTGATTGTTAATGTGTTAAGTGGTGTTTTTCAATGAATTGAGGTTATGTTGAAGTCATGAATGCCATATTGACAACTCTGAAACTGAAATGTCTGTTTTGAAAAATGCATTTAAACAAATTGCTGTTCTTTTAGCTGAATCCCCTCCAACTTCTAACTGCTGGGACACTGTAGTGTAAATCCCATCTGCTCATTCACAGGTCCATGCGAGGTCTCTCATCTTTCATAAATTGAAAAGTTGTTTTATAGATAAGCAGTTGGCTAGTTACGTTCTCTAGGCTTTGGCAGCAGTCAAGCTGAGAACATTTACATTTATTCATTTTGTAGATGCTTTTATCCAAAGCATTTTACAGTTTAGCATAACCCAAGCCATAAGCAGATATTTGAACATTTGATGTGCAATTCAAAGTTTCACAACAGGTGTAAGCTATCTCAAATGCACACACACATAAATACATATTTTCTTTTTATTTATATATACAATATATATATATAGGCAGTTTCGAGAATAAGATTGTTACCTAAGAGGCTTTTTCAAAAATTTCAGGTAAGACCCCTCTGACTCAGTGGGATTTCTGCTGCAAAATTCAGCAAAAATTAATCAGACTGATTTTAGAAAAACAAACATCAACCACCTACACTGGGCTAGTCATTGTGTATTTGGTTCTGTTTATCAAGCGCACGAGCACATGAGGAGTGTGCATCATTTATCGAGCTTTAGTGTGCATCAGCAAACAGCATCAGAATAGTTCACCATCCACCCTAAGTGAATTCTAGCCAGTGGTGCTGCCTAAGGCACTCTCTAAGAAGCTGCGATAGCACCATCCACCCTCCTGCTCTGCTCTGACGGGAATTTAAACATCAAACCGCAATCACGCATACCATTACTTGGTGACATCACCATAACCAGGTCACTTCACAGTCTTTAGATACAGCTTCAACACAGCAATTGTCATGATCTCCTCAGGTGCTCATGAATGAAGAAAACACATTACTTCACACCTCTGGGCATCTAGCATCCAAACGACTGATTCCTTCCTCTTGTTCACCCTAATGGCAACAACACAGCTTGTGCTAAATTTCTCCTTGAGTGTTTGCATTTTATTTATATATGTTAGCTGTTCTCTTATGCTTTCTTTGCAGGAGCTCAATCAATAAATCAGTTTGTTAGTCCCAGCTAACAATTTTAGGTTGTAAGAATGTTTCCTTATTGTTTCCATTAAATAACAAAGACTTTAAAAATGTTATTTTAAACGTTTTAGAAACGTTTTTTAGATGTTGTATTAACGTTATTGCTTGGTTATAGAAAACCTTATTTAAACATTTTTCAAATTTTGTAAAGGTACTAAAACATTCAACTAACTACTTAAGAATAATGTTTTTGATTCATATGATAACGCTAGATAACGCTTTTCTGCTAATGTTACTGCAAGAACATTTTTAATAACTTTGAGAGAGGTTTTAGAAAATGGTAGCCAACCTTCTGAAAACTTTTCTGTTAGCACAATGGCTTAAGGACAGCAATGTTTACGTTTTATTTCAAGGAAACTGAAAAAGACAGAAAATTGAGAGAGAAAGAGTAAGTAAGAGCTATGAGGTGGGCTTACTTGTATAAAAAGACGCAACACTACTGCTCTCGGCTGATAACCCCATAGATGGATTACCTCATCAATCATGTGTTGCCAGGGTTCTATCAGTCTCTATATACCACAGGGCAGCTGACACATTTTGCCTTTTTATTTCATTCACAACAATGAAAAGCAGCATAGCATGTAAGATTACTAGCTTAGCTTTATTTGCATAATATTTACATAGAGATAAGGAACCTTGTGTAATTCAACATTTTCCAAGGCACATTCTCGCGACATGATTGATAACCTGTTTTACTGACAAAAAGAAGACCTATAAATATACAAATTTTGTCCATGTGGTCCTGAAACTATTTCACCACAGCTAAAAAGTACAAAGAATGGGTCACCCTTTACATTTTCCAGTCATTTTATTATCAAAAAATCTTTACATAAGTATTATATAATATAGTTATAGTTATAGGATAGCGCAATAAATAGGCTTAAAACTTTAGGGGAAATGAGAAAACAATAAACAGTAATCTACAGTGATTTGGTGTTTGTCTTCTGTTAGACAGATGCCTACATGGACAGATCGTGTAAAAACCTTGAAAATTACTGAAAAACTATGGTAGATAAATTACTGTTCAAAAAAAGAGAACAAATTTTTCTGGACACACAATGGGATGTAATACAACCTACAATACATTTAAGATTGTATACTTTTAATCAGTTTGCATGACCTTGCACAATGCCCTTACCAGCTGAGCTACAAGAATGCCAGTTCTAGCTGAGAGTTTTTACTGTGAAGCAAACAAAACCACAGAAAAAAGGCTTGGTGATGGGATTGCATTAGAACACGACGAATCAGTACAGCTGAGTTTGTTAACTCAAGTAGAGATGTTGTCTTTTTTTAGCTGCTGTGCAGGGAGCACATTAAAGTCAGTGTGAAGAGCAATAAGACAAAAGCTACCACTGCTGGAGAGCTTGTTAAAATTCTATGAGAGAGATGCCAAGAGTCCTTGCTATCAGGAAGTTCCTTTTCATGTTCCTCAGCAGGTTTTGATGTTCATCTACATCACTTTAAACCTTCTTCCTCTACAGATGTGTTCTGCCTGCCCACCCCTGTACATTGTTGCTCTGTAACTCATCCTGTCCCATGGAAATTAGTACCAGTCATAATATCTAACGTTCCCCGGGGATCATGTTCTCTTTGATATTTCAAACACTGATGCATAAATGCATGTTTAAACACATTCTTTTCCCCTCTTGCTTGGTACAGTAAGTGCATGTCTCTTTCAACATTTATAATAATTAAGAACTAAACATGAGTTAGTATGTACAGAAGAACTATGGGATTTTAGAGAAATAAAATTAATCTCCCAGGCTTGAGTTCTTTTGCAGCAAGAATAAGCCCAGCAGACAAGACTTGCAAATAACAAAGCTGCCGCATTAGATGTCACTGCAAATTTCGCATAATTTGTTCATAATATATAGTTTCAAAGCCTTTACTTCTGGGATTCAATAGCTGTGAAAAATAGAGACTTTTGTCCCAGAAGATTTCTTAATCCACTCTTATACTATGAATAAAAAAATATCTTGTAAATTCAGATTCATCACATTGATAAGCTGCCTAGCTTGTTAAACTGAAGAGCCTTATTCTTTCTTTGACTGGCTGCTTTATTTATTTGCAAAATTCTGTTAACTGAGTGTTATATTATCTAAATCAAGTGTAGTCAACACAGAATTTGTAGACTTCTCAGCATGAAAGATACAAACTTTAGGTGTCTATGCAGCATGTCTATCAGCTGTACACTGTTTGCTTAATTAAAACACTTTAAATAATTCAAAGATGAGAGGGCTGTTTTGCAGGCTATAAACCAAGCAAGCTCTCCAAGTTTTGTGGATTTCAGGTAACATAATGGGTCACATAAGAGCCAATACAAACTTTGCATTTCAATTTGGGTTTGTCTGGGTGAGAAAATAATGGCATGCTCAAGCTAAGACATTGAGGAGGAGGATAACGTGATGTTTACAAATGTGTACGTATAGTGTAATTACCCTTAATGTCAAACAATGCATCACTGAATGGTGGTGACAATGTGGCCATACTTCTACTGTTTAATGTGACAAAGCCACAAGCACAGTTTCATTAATCTCGCTGCCCTTATGTTTGATTGCTTTTCACCTGCAAAGCCCGGTCTTTCTAAATTACCTTTGTGCAGGTACTTGTGTGAATAGACAGAATGAACTAGTCTGAAAACTTGATTGTATCTTTAAAGAAACAGTTTATCCAAAAAAGTAATTATTATGAGACCACTGATGTTCCAAACCAATATGACTTTCTTTCTTTGGTGAAACACATAAAAAAGGGTCGCAGAGTGTTTTCTTTACCATGCAATAAAAGCATATAGTGTCAATGGGAAGTCCAGTTGCAAAACAGACTCTATGCAACTTATATGGTACATTTCAAGTGTTTGTGAGAAACAGATATTCTTCCCCTCCATTGTAGCTCCTGAATTTCACTCACACTTCCACATACTTCCACATGCTTATTTGTCACATGACACATGAGAGCCAATGCTGTTTGGTATCATTGATGTCAAATCTAGTATGACACTTTTTTGGCATATACAATGTATACTGAAATGCCATTGAGATTTCTGGAATTTAAAACGTGAAGATTTTTGGCAACTTAAATTTGTTGTGTGGTCTTTTTGTCACACAAACCTATCATATTGTATCAAAAGACTTATGTAATATGTAATATTTAATACTTAAATATGGGCTGTTTGAAGCTGAAAGTCATACCAGTTTGGAGCAACATACGTGTACATAAATGAATTTTTATGTCAAGTAACCCTTCCGGATAAACACTGTGGTCCAACTGTAACAGTAAATTGCATCAAGCAGTATAAGTGGTCTGGATATATCTATTCTTTTCCCACCATGTAATGTAAAGAAAATAAACAGCAGTAAATATTGATAGTACCATTGGCCTGAGGTAAACCTTTAGTCACGTGTAACTGCAGTCATAATCAAAAGTCCTGACACTTGTGCCTGCTAAAATATTATTTCTGAATTTATACCTCTGTGTTTTATTGTAAAAGACAACACGTGGGAAAAAAGCAATTTCATGCACCAAGACACATGATATATACACAAAATGGATCCTGATATCTTTGTAAAAACCATAACTTGATGATGAATCAAATATTAAAATCTGGATCCTGAGGCAAAACCAGTTAAAAATCACAGATGTAAAATCATTCTCCATAATAATTCTCATATCTCATTTGTGCTTCTGCATATCTTGTGCGTATTTCCCACTAACAAGGGGTCACATAATATGTACGAACCAATGGCATATTATAGAAATACAAAAACATACGATTATTAGATTAAAGCCTTAAACAACACAGATTGTACAAAAAAGCGACTGAGATTGTCTTGAATATCATATCACAACAATCTACTAAACATTGTTACAGAATGTTTATGAGAGAAAATGATTGAAAATCTAGTTTTAAACACTTGATTTTTTTCAGATTTTGGACAAAATCAAGTTTTTAAACAAGTTTGAACACACACACCTGGAGCAGTGGGCGACTTTTGCTCAAGGGCCTCAGACCTCAGTTGTTTCCTGCCAGCTGTGGGAATCAAACCTGCAACCTTTGGGTTACAAATCAGATTCTCTAACCGTTTGGCCATGACTGTTCCAAAATGCATCACTTTAAATAAAAAGTGGCTCAGATAAATCTGGTCCCACTATCCAATATGTGGAAAACAAACAGCAGTACATACTGTGTTTATGGCACTATTGGCCTGAGGTAAACCCTTTTTCACTCATTGCTGCAGTCATAATCAAGAGTCTTGGCACTTCTGCCTGCTAAAATATTCTCTCGAAGTCTAAACCTCAATGTTTTATTGTAACAGGAAACATGGGGGAAAAAAGCAATTTCATGCACCAAGACACATGATGTATAAACAAAATGGATCCCGATATCCTCATGAAAGCCATAAAACCTTTATAAGATGTTCAGTGTAACTTAATTCTTCAGCTCTGTTATAGAATATCAGCAGAGAATATCAGAGCACTGGCTTGTGCAAGCTAGCCGTTTTCAATCACCAAAACTAATGTGAAAATGCTGCCCAAAATGGAGGGTGTGGAAAAAAGTGAGGTGAGGCTATAGATTTTTTTAACAGACCTGATGATCTGAGTTAAAAGATGAGGACTGCTTCAACCAAATCTCTCACATCTCCATGTCTAGTCACTCTAGTATGTGTTGTAAGGTCACAAGGTGCTTAAACTGGTCTCTGGGAAGTATGCGTAGTAGCATATGCATTAAAAAGGTCAGTAGCCAAATAGCTGTACAAAAAAATACAAAACTTTGTTCATTCATTGTGACTGTGGCATGCAATAATAAGAGCAAAACATCTTATAGTTTATCCCA
>JAZGTK010008733.1:0-17962 GCA_036877625.1 Ambastaia sidthimunki | reverse complement strand
GTGAATTTAATGTGAATTTAATGTGAATTTAATGTGAATTCGGATTCAAATCTACATGTGCTGAGCTAGCTTGCGTGAACAGTTAAAACAGTCTTCTTATTTAAAAAAGCACAAAACGTTTTTAAAAATATCCCAAAATCTAGTTTAGAACATTTGTATATGGAAATGTATTTGGGATGGACCCTAAATGTGAATGAAGTATAATTAATTCAGTTGGTCAAACTTAATTCATTTTAACTTTAATTTGGATATTTAAATATGATAATAATATATGAAATTGATTTAAACTGACTTGGCTGTCCAGGACATCAGACCACTGGATTCAGATTTGCTGTTGATGGATAACTGTACCCCTGCCCTGGCTGGTCCGAGTGCATTCCAGATCCCGTACCTCATCCGACAGAAGATCTGCGGCAGTCTGGATGCCTTCTGCCCTAACGGAGCCGACTGGAGACTACTGGCTCAAAGACTGAAGCTCGACAGGTATGATGTCTTAGCAATGGTAAAAACTTTGTTCACACAGCACATTAATCTGGATTTGATTAAATCTGATCTTTGGAATTGGCTGTTTACACTGTTGTTTGTGAGTAAGGAAATCTGTTTGTTCAGACAGTGTAGTCAATGTGTGATGTAAAAAAAAAAGTAAAACAAAACAGAGATCAGGACGGAATCCATGATAACATTTTACAGTAAAGTTCCTTTCGTTAACATTAGATAACATGAACTAACAATGAACAATATATTTTACAGCATTTATTCATTTTTGTTAACGTCTGTTAATGCAAATTCAGTTGTTTGTGTTTGTTGATTGTGGGTTAATTAATGATAACAAATATAACCTAAACGTGTTACTAAATGCTAAAACGTTACATTAAGATTATTAGTAATGTTTATAAATAGAACCTCTTTGTTAAACGTTACCAAATCCACTTAAAAACAAAAGCTGAAGATTTTTTGGGGGAGGAAATTGTTTTTTGAAAAGCAATATAATGCATCTGATATCTATAGCAGATTGCCTTGATGAATTCTTGTACTTGTGTATTAAAGACAAACTTACAGGAAATTACAAGGCAGTGATTTTATTACTGTTCTTTTGAACTTCCTCCAGGTAAGTGGAACATAATGGGCAGATCACACTTGTCCAATAATGTTTACTTCCTCCAATTAATTACAATTGAATGTGTCTTTAATTAGCACATTTGTCCAAAACAATCAATTTTCATTTACTTTTAAAAAAGCACAGAATAAATGTGGAAATAGTTTTAATAGTTTCCGCACAAGACCACTCAGATGTTTTCATGTCCTAAAAGCAGCAGCTACCAGCGAATGCAGCCAAGACTGTAAAGCTTTTTCACTGAGAACAGAGCACATGTAGAAAACAACACATAAAGCCCCAGGCATTTGAGGTACAGAGAAAAGCTGTTAGATCGAACAACCCACTCCAGCTTCCTCTGGGAGATGGATCTCACAACATCTAATACACTGCAAAAAGGGGGTTGCTTTGTACTTATTGATCAGCTTTGATCTGAAAGGTTCAGGGTGGTCAATGGAAAAGGTCACATGCAACCTGGGTTTTACCCTTTTAGAGGACTGAGACCCACAGTGGATAATTCATCAGATTATAAAGCAGTTTTGTTTAGTTCAAGAGTTAACAAAAGAGAATTAAACATGGATAACTGAGCGTTTATTCATTGCTGGATAGCTTTGGATTCAGAATAACTGTGTAAATATATGAGAATGGGGTAGAAAAATAATTTTGGATAATTTATGTTCCACTATGGACCAACAAATATGTCCAGTTAACATGTCTCCTTGGACCACCCTGCATAGATTTTCTGCTTTGAATGGAAAGACAGATAGGGTTATATTTTAGCTTACAATCCAAGATGAGCTTTTAAACGTTTTATTTAACTTGAGGGAACAATAACTTATGACCGCTGCAATTCTTGATTAACTTCTTGCAGTTAAACAGATGAATTGTGCATTGTGTATGAATCGGTGTATTCTGATGATGGCTTCTGTTGTGTGTAGTTGTTGCATCGTGACATTAACATAATGACAATTAAGCATATTTTCCAAAGGTCGGACATGCAGTCAGTCTCTACAGTATTTTGGCTCAAATCCATCTGTCACTTTAGATGACAAATTAGATGCCGGCACGGGCAGGTTGTGTGACATGCCCTCATATTATAAAACCATCAACAAAACTGCAGAAATACTGAAATATGATCCAGACTACATTAAATATGGATTTACTTGCAAAAGAGAAAAACATCATTTGTACCAACAACAATGTGTTTTGTGTGATGAATTATTGCATACAGAGATTTAGGTGTATTATTGTTTAATATTGTAAAATTAAATAATATATAATATTATGTAATATAATATTGATTTATATCAATAATTTCTTTTATTATATGATCACTACCTTGACAGTTTTTTGTGAGCTTGACGTTACCAGCACTTCCTGTTTGTAATATTCTCTCTCCCGCTTTCCTCACCAGACACATGAGCTTCTTTGCGTCTAAACCGAGTCCCACATCAGTGATCCTGGACTTATGGGAAGCTCAGCACTTCCACAGCGGTAATCTCAATCAGCTCGCTGCCGTGATGGCCGAGATCGGAAAGCAGGAGGCCATGATATTCCTGGTGTCAGACGGCGAGTGCTGACGCATTAGGACCGTAGCAGAGCGGTGGTCTCTGAGTGATGGGGTGGGGGAAGATGCCACCCTCTGACTGCTCCACCACAGACGAGAAACTAATCAAAAAACAGGGTTTACCCACCTATATGAGGCCATTTCCCCAGTGAATAAGGAAATAAAAGAAAAAAACAAGACCAGGCTCAGGAGGAACCTGCCAGGGCTTCTAGATGTACTGTGACTGACACAAATGACCCTTTCTCAGAACAAAAATCCATTTGTTTTGAAAATAACAGTGTATAGTAGATTCTAGAAAGGTTCTGGCCCCGCCCTCAATCACAACTGACCAATACGTACTTTCTAACCACTTTTGTGTTAGGCACACTGATATATTAATATCAGACTGACAACTAAAATGATATGAATCTTTTGAAGGATATCAAATGGAACGCTAGGGTGTGTGTATGTACGCTATATTGGTAAGGAGAATATTTTGCAAACGAATTCAAATTTGTGACATGCATTTTGTAAACCATTTAGCAATATGCAATCACACATATGACAATGACAATTTCCCTTGGCCTCACATTGCTTACCTCACAGAGCATTTCAAATTTCTGAGAGCAGTTCTCACAGAGTTCAGTAATTTCAGGTCAAAAACATTGATGAAGAAAAACAACTGTTTTCTGTCAGAGCCATCCGTTTCGAATTCTGCGCCTGTGCACTTAACAGTATCTATTCTACTACATAAAGCCATAAAGTCCAAAATTCACCTGGATGAAGTGAGTGTGTTGCGATGTGGATGGATAATCAGTAAATAAGCACAGAATTCTGTAGATCATAGACTGATAAAAACATTTAGGGACCTCAGACTTTTTCATAACTGTGTTAGGAGCTGTGTTGTTGCTTTTAACAGATAGAAAACCTTTTGAGAAGGTCAGATGTTCTTCAAAGCATTTGTCACGACCCTCTTACATCAATGCTAATTCCTGTGTACAATGCCCATCTAAATTTTGATTTTCAAATTTAGATTCTTAGTTTATAAGGAAGAAAAGAAAAGAGTTGGATTGGGAAGGTTTTCTCCTTTTATAAACAGAAAATGCAATACTACCAAATGTTTCATTCTCATTCATATTAATGACTCCATGTTTCTCGGAAAGCCATTTAGGCTCCAGGGCAAACACTTATCTGTAGAAGAATATTTTGGACCCCCTAACAGCAAATGTTCCATCCAAGAAAATTAATCGAAACTCAAAGCCTGTCGTATTTCTCGTGAATTCAGCCATGTTGTGTGTGATATGTTTCTGCATAACTGTCACGCTCTGTAGATTTCCGTGCATCGACTCTCAGCCCTTGTGAATGTGCATTATACAGTTCCAAGATTGTCCGATTTCTTTGAATGTTTCATTCCAAATGAAGGATGATCTGCGAGTTACCGCTATGGATCACAGATTGGCCTCTTTCTTCTGGACCGGTAATGACGGCCACATCCTCAGAGATGATTTGAAGTGTTCGGTTCAGTCTCTTAACAGCAGAGAGGCTGTTGAGATAAACAAGCCTGTTTCACTCAGCTAACAGAGAACTCATTTTAAAGGACAAATTGTGCACATAATTAACTTTTTAGTGCTTTTTGAACTTTTTTAATTTTCCAATTTTTTGTTTTCCCCAAATTACTGTTGTGGTTTCTGTTAATTGGCTAAACTAGTTTTTTGTATGTTTTTGAGTTCAGTTGATTTCAGTTGCTTACATAACACACCTCTACAGCTACCAAAGCCTGAGCCATCTTTCAGTTCATATCCTGTATCTATGCTGTTGTAAAACCTTTATTTAATCTTATTCTTTCAATATGTCAGCATCAAGCAACATTTTAACTGCAAGCATTTTAATGGTAAAACAATTTAAATATTTAATACAGCACTTTGTAAAGTAATTGTAAATTATATTTTATTAACGAGCCAAAAAAGACAACAAATGTTACATTTGTCTAAGTATAACCTGTGAAGTGTTTGCCTACTGTTCATTGGTTATATGTCACTGATTTCACTCTTTCTGAAGTGGTCGAGGTTTAGACTGTTTTTTGCCATACATTTGTACAACGTTATTTTGTTTTGTCCTGAGGCTGTTGCTGTATGGGTAATTAATCATCAGATTCCTACAAAATGCCAACAGTGAGCTGTGTGAAAACAGAGATGCACCAGTAAACTAATGCATTCTCAACACTCATCAGATTCCTAACCCTCAGGTTTACAAACAGGAGCTCAGATGCAGACTCAACGTTACACATTTTCAAATGCATATTCTTACATGCGCAATGAATTTCTCATCGTTTCAACTTTCACTGGCTAACAATTACTTCAACAGCCCATCTCAAAGCCGATGTCTTGACTTATGAGTGATGAACGCCTCAGCAGAAAATATCTTAAAAGCCGAGTTCTTTTCATGACTGTACATTTTGTCAGCCTCATTCATAGCTGTTCTGTGTAAAAGAACGTGTGAGTGTGCTAATTTGTTTTTCAACTGAAAACAGTAGAATTGTGTACCTGTGAATGTTCTTTGATTTCTCAATGTTCCTTGCCTTTCTGCGAGTCAGAATGCTGTATAACACGCCACAGAGCTTATGCAATTGTACAATTCTTTTCTATTCTTTTTCTTTGTAAAGTTGATTTTCATTTTCCTCGTCAATGTAAATTGTCGTCGATGATTTTGTGGTAACAGGAAGCCCTCTATCGCAGAAGGTTTTCTACTTTCTTGGACAATGGTATGGATTTGTGGGTAGAATTTTGGAAATTCGTTTCTAAGTGCTTTTAAGTATTTACTTGGCCTTATGTATATATCTCTATGAAATTTCAGAAAAGGTATGTATAGTAATTGAACCTAAAATGGATGTAAATAAATTATATATTGTTACAAGAGGAGTCAAGTGATTTGTGAAAACTCTACACAATTTCGTGACAGGCGTTTGATTTACCTCGAGGATAAATGACGTTGCCTTTGGAATAATCATGATTTATGTAGCTAACGTTCAAACGCATGTAGAAAATGGCATTGCTGTGCTATCTGTAGTTTAGTAAGCAAAGTCAGCACAAAGGAAAATCTCTGCAGGTGATTTATTGACTAAATGTTTAAATTCCTATTATAAATGATTTGCTTTCACATAGAAACATCTCTAATGTGCACAAGAATACAGCAGTTAACCATTTGGAATGACACACAATAGTTACAGGTTGCAAAGCTATAAAAAGGCACTTGGTACATACATAAAACAATGTCAATACAAAAAGCACAAAAACAGAGCTGGTGGCTCAAAAATACATCTTTCTAAGAACAGGATATTGGAGTGTAGTATTTCTTCCGGGAAGATTGCGATAAGGTGGGATGGTGGGATTTATGTTCTGGCCATCATCTGGTACACAATGTACAAACCCAAGTCTCTGAACTCTACATTGGCACTGATGTACAGTAGATTCAGAAAACAGATTAAATCACAGAGCTGAATGAAAGCTTGAGCTCTTGTCACAAAACTCCCACAGAATGGCCACAGATTTTTTAACAAAAGTTGCTTTGCTGGCAATGAAAACTGTGTTTACAGTAACTTAGGCCTTTTCCTAATTAAAACTACCTGTCTGATTAGATCAGATGGATGTCGCATGTTTGGTCGCATGTAAGTCATGCAGAGACCATTGGTCGGGTCTGGATGAAATGCATGCAACCAGTGCTAATGTATTTCAGTCTAGCTGCCAGGAGCGTTTTATTCCGCTGTGGTTTGCCATTAGCTTAAGTACCCTGGCACAGCAAATCAGGCAGAGCAGAAAGACTGCAGAGCATCAAGGGGCCACTTTAAGATCCTGCCTGGATATCACATGCTCAGTGCTTTACCCTACAGAACAGACTGAAACCCGACTGCTTCAGTCATTACATGGAAAGGCTTTGTCCTTATTTGTGACAAAAGAGAGGACTGACAACCATGTATATGACATGAATTGAAATGGTCACATTTTACTCCAAATTTGAAAGAACAAAAAATATAATTTGTGTAGACAGTAAAGCCTCTTTTAAAACTACCAGAAATCTTTTGCGTATTTGCATACATTGAAAATTAGGTGTATTCTGCTCCAACTAAGTCAAACATTTTACACTTTACATATTTTTGTAATATCCCATTATTTATTCTCATTACTGTAACACATTTAATACTGTAACAGATAAAAAGAATGACATTTAATATTACTAAAATTAGTACGTATAAACGTATATCTTTTTTTTTTAATGCATTACAGTAATGAAAACTTGACCAGTTTCATGATAATGAAAATAAAGACAAAAAGTTTTTATGATCTGCCATCATTTACTGTCATATTGCTTTAGTTTGATGTGAGGTTAAATATCACCCGGACGTGTTCTAATCAGGTTTTGTGAGATTCACACCCACCGAATCACCACTAGAAAGTGAACAAAGAAAAGCCATTGAAGTGTTGACTTTGTGGAACGTAAGAGGAATGTGCAACAGTCTTTGGATTTTAGGTGTTTACGGAGCGTCATAAATACTGCAGGAACGCTCTCAGATGTGCAGAGGAGCAGGGAAGGAGGGACGGCTAAAATACTTTGTTTCTCATACTGACATTTTTCTTCTATTGGTGGTTGCAACAGTTCACAAGTTCTGCTCATTCCAGTTGACCGACTGGCTTCAGAACAGCACGAGAGAGGCCAGTCTAAGCAAGCTACCAAAAGTTCAGGTCCGTGCTGTGCTGCGTGTCTCCCTCTGTAAATGCGGATTAAAGCTGTAAACAGCCAGGGAATGCAAGAGTAGTTATGTTATCCATCACTCTGTCAGTCAGCCATATGTTACAGGCTTCAAGTAAAGTATTTGGTCTTGTTTAGGATAGCCACATGCCTTCCCAGAGCTGCCTCTGCCCCTCCCCCTGAAGAATGAAGGCGGAGCCTCACACTGGCGTGAAGGCGTGGCTTTTACACAATGGTTTGTCCTTCTTTGAATAGAAAGTCTTCCCCTCCAGATTGATATGGCAGATCTAGACGGATGAAAAATAAGGATTACACACTTGAAGCTACATAAAAAAGCATAAGACACACAGTTTGGGTTTCTTTCTTGTTCGTACCACAAACAATGTGGGATGAGTTACACACAAGTTTAATACTTAAGTGTGAGCAACATAGATACTGAGTTTATTATTATGTGTAAACAAGCCGCACTATTTATCAAAAATAAAATAAACTGACAATATCTAATTTACTTGTGGAGCTACCACCACTTACAGAATGTAAAAAATAATAGGTTTGTATATATCTCCAGTTACTTTTATATACCCTAAAAAACCAAGGTACTTTTAAAACATCATGGCACTACCATGGTACATGTCCAAAAATATCATAGTCCAAGGGACTTTTTGGTAGTTTATTGTAAGGGAGTTTTCTCAGAAAACAGTTGGGTGGAGTTTTGGAACTCTTGCAGAGAAATGTCTGAGTTCATGTGGCTGAGGGACTGTTTCTCAATAGTGTTGTGCGGTGCAGAAAGTTTAAGACAAGGTTTTGGGACAAGTCCCGGTGAATCAAAATGACTTACAGCGCAGACAAAGCAAGTGTCATGCCAGCTGTAGCCCAGCGCCTCCAGAAAACGGTCGCCTGCATCAATCTTGAAGTCACAGCCGTGGCATTTGGTACCAAACATCTTCTCGTAGTCTGCAGAGAAAAAACAAACCGACCAAAAAGGGCTTATTAGCACAGAATGGAGTAAATGCTTGCTCAGAAACCAAGTGAGACAGTGAAATAGTTTTTGAAAGAGAAAGAAATAAAAGGGATTTTCTCAGTCCGCACATGCTTACTACCTGATAACAGAAGTTAGTCCAGACACCTATATGGAATGTCCCAGTTTTTCCATTAAGGAAAACTTAAAGTAGCAGGTTTACACACTCGATGGTTTTGAAGCACAATCCTTTTAAAGAGCTGAGACTGCAGCTATTTTATCAACAGTAGCTCTTAGTTCTGACAGAAACAGCTGCCCACTTGCTGCTGACACATGACCAAAACTCTTCTAAGCTGGAAAGCATTGTAAGTGCAATGAATGCTTATTTACATAATAAAGACCTGCACTTACTTTAGACAGTGTAATGTCTGTTTACGTGAGATTAGGAGCCCAACAAATGTGACAACGTGATTAACTGCAAAAAATATATGGCTGCATTTAGCAACTTTTTACCACTCAGTAAAACAAACTGAATACAAGACAACAACAAGCTTAACGTCATGTGAAATATTGCTATTAAAATCACTATTTGAACAAAAAAATAGTGTGTTTGGGGACATGGTTTAAGAGTTAACAGTCTGTGCTAGCATCATTTGAGCTGTGGTGATATATATCACAGCTATGGCTTGTTGGTTAGTTCTGATACTTTGACCTGTGGTGTTCATGGTTTTGAATCTGGCTTGCAACGATTTAAACAACTTAAAAGTTCACAAATAAAAGACAGGAGTTACATAAAAACCTAACTAACATTATTAACCGTTACATCAGTTTGCAATCAAATGATTCTTCGCTCAGTGGTGTATTTAAAGTAGATTTTCGAGTATTAAAGTGCTCAGAAAAGCTCCTAATCAATGTGCAGGGCCAGTACAGAGCAGGTTTGATGTCTGAAGTGAAGTGGCAGCATTTGAGTGATTAAACGCCGCGGGAGCCGGCGCTCTGCTCTCGGCAGGGGCTGTCGATAAGATGTGCGCCTGGACGTGTGAGAGGGGCTGTGGCTGCTCACCTCTCTCGCAGTAGGGCTCTCCCTCCTCCATGTAGAAGGCCTGGTTCCTGATGGGCATTTTGCAGGCAGCACACAGGAAGCACTGGACGTGGTAGGTCATCTTCAGGGCATGCATGATCTCCTGCGGGGAGGACAGAGAAGTGTTGAGGAGCTGCGCACAACATCTGTGACTTTACACAACGAAAATCAGTCCATCACGCACACACACGCAGACGCAGACCCACAAAGATACACTAGCATATGTGGTTTATAAGGACTCTCTATAGACTAAATGGTTTTTATACTGTACAAACTGTATATTCTCTCCCCTAACTCTCAAATAACCCTAGCCCTGACACCTAATCCTTAAATAACAGAAATTCACCATTTAGTATGTTTAAAAGCCAGTCGGTTTATGAGAACACAGGAAGTGTCCCCATGTTTACATTGTTATACACGTCATTATACACATTTGTGTTCTTGTAAACAACATATTCACATATTCTGATTTTAAATTAAAAAATGTAAAGAGTTATAACAGGTTTATCCTTAGAATCCTCAATGACAATTTTACAAACAATTCCAGCACTCCGCATCACTCTTTCAGTGTGAATTCTGGTGTGAAAAGCCATTCTGAGGAATTGCATTGTAATGTTTGTGTTGTGAACGGTAGGAAACGGCTTTTACCCCAGTTATCTTCTTCTTGCATTTGGCACAGTTGGGCGAGTAACGGTTGTCGTAGCACTTAGTACAGTAAATGGAGCCTTTTTCCTCAAAGAAGCCCCCCTCGTCCAAGACCCTTTTACACTGACAGCAAGTGAACTCCTCCGGGTGCCAGGAACGACCGAGAGCCACAACGTAACGCCCCCTAAAACACACACGTACACATAAACAAACGCACACAGTCACAACAAAAGCTCTTTGCGTTGAGGAGAAAGGGTCAGCTCAGGCCTCAACAGCTGGGTTTAGTGGTCTTAAGTGCCCAGTGTGCAAAAGACATTCTAATAGAAAAAAACAGGTCAGACGAAGAAACCCACTACATCCCGTATTGATTCTCCATGGCAGAAAGCCTGAGGACATGGTCTTATATCTGGGCCCAGTGTATTTGAAGAAATATTGCTGCCTTGAGAAGTTTGACACAACCTTTTTCCCCTCTCCATGTTCTCTCATAGTCTTGTAAGTAATGACATTTAGCACCACTGTTGCCATTGATTTGGGGGTATTTTGGTTGGCCTGCACCAAACGCTTTGGGATTTTAAGCACAGATTTTTAAGCTGCATTGTGTAACTTTTGCCTCTCTACCGCCATCTCTGTTTGAAACATAAAACTGCAGGTTACTTATCATTATGTTTGTTCAAGTCATAACAGCATTTCCCAAGAAATCTGACCTGACAGCTCAAATTATTAATCATAATTGTAAATTTGCCACTGCGAACTGGGGTAAGACGAGACGTTTTGAGCACTGATCTGTCATGTACTTGCTCATTAATAGATTTTTGTTAATTTTTAATCCAAAGTTTAGTTTAGTAGTAAAGTAAGTTCTGTAGTTGGCCTGTAGGGGGCGGCAGTATCCCAGGAGTACCTGATGATCTTGTTGCATGCGGCGCAGAGCGGGGTGCGACCGCTGGTGTCTGCAGGGCTCTGCTGCGCTGCCTGCAGGATGGAGCTGCGGTTTTGCATGGGCGTGGGCTGGACAGGTTGCTTGTGCTGCGTCAAAACGGTGCTCGTCTTGTCTGGGTGGTAGCGGTCGGCGAAGCTGGGGTCCGTCACCCAGGGGGGCCGACAGGTTGGCCCGGAACTTGTTGGTGCTTTAGCTGCATTAACTACATTTATAAAGAGTTGCAAACCAGATAAGGACAATGAAACTCCATACATATTGCTTTAGGAAATCTTACCTATAGGCCAACAGAGGCGTGTTAGTATGTACATTTATGAGCTATTAAAACAAGTGCAAACGTGTAAAATATAGTGTAAAGCGGATTGCTTTTATTTAGATCTATAAAACAAATATATGCACCGAGATGCAGCTAATTTATTAAAAGGAGAGCAACAGTAGTGACTCATGGTTTCATTTGGCTTATATAAATCTCATCTCAGGAGAGTGATAATTGACTTGTATTATGATCTTTGACTATAAACACATCACTGGCACTTATCTCTTACTTTCCCCCAAAGCCGTTTCTTATCCCATTAACAGCAGGCCTGTCTGAGCCAGCCGGGACAATTTGAATGCGTCTGTGTTTTATGGGAGTTAAGCTCTTCCCGTGGGAGCAAATCTGGGCCATGAGTCAGTGTGTACAATGAGAATCAATCTATTGGGCTCTGACAGTACTTACCTTGAACTCCGTCAGGTTTGTCTGCCGGTGTGGACTTGGCAGGACAGGAAGTTACTGCAGAAACTGCACTGTGACTGCAGAAAGAACAATTTCCCTTCAGAATAAATGTTATAAGAACAGCAATATCCTGAGCCAATGAAAATGTTCTTAAACTACATGAACTCTCACACCCACATCCTTAATGGAAATCACTCCCCTGAACAAAGCAGAAGGATTAAAACCACTTCCTACCAATAACACAATTAAAAAACAGGATCTTTTAGGCATTTAGGGTGAAGCATGTACAATTTCCTGTTAAAATGGTTAATGTGCATAGAAAACTATCAATATTTTGTAGATTTACTTCATGAAGTAAATATTGCGCAACACTTTCAAAATATTCAGATTTGTTCAACAGTTTACATGTCAATTTCTGGCACAACCAATGATGTGCTTTGTCTAACAAGTAGCTCCGCCCCCAACTCAACAGAAGATTGTGACAGGGTGAAAAAGCAATAATTGCCGCATCAACACGAGTAAATATTCATATGATTTCAGATTTTGGGTTTTCAAACTAAATGATACAAGTACAGCATAGCCATGTGTTTCACAGATGTGAATGTGAAGTTTTGTGTGTGTGTGTGTGTCATGTTTGCTTCTTAAATCATGCTGGATTCATTTACTCAAGTTCCCCGAGTGCAAACACATCATTCACACAGACAGAGCTGACAAATACGTCTGTGTGCAGCCAGTATTCTTTTCTTTGCCAGACAGCATTTTAAAAATGATGGAATTTGGACAAAGAGATTTGAATGACTAAATCACTAGCTGAAACTCTGATCTGATTTAGAATATACGTGCATAGATTCTTAAAGACCCCATTAAAATCATTTGACAAGGCTGTTCTAAACAGCAGGGCCCAAATCCAAAACAGTATTGTCATTTTATTCAGCACTGAAATGTATCAATAAAAAGTCCCTTCTAACTCAAAATTGTAGAATTATTTGTGCTTTTTGTGCTTATTGGAGCATTGAGTCTTTTGTTAAGCACCATGTCAATCTATTGGAATTAACTTCACTTCCTCAAAATATTAAGTAACAATGACATACACTTTGCTAACATGCTCAAAATGTAAATGAAGAAGAGATAAACAGGCAGAGGTAGGAAAAAGACAGCAGTGAGTTTCACAAAGTTTTATGTACTCAGAGACACAAGTCAACAGATTGTCTTTTTATCCTACTGGAGACAGAACCAGAGATCAGATGACATCACAACGCTGAATTATCTTAAATTACAGGGAGAAAAACAGAAGAAATACAAAGAAAAAAGGAAGAATGAAGACCAACCATAACAGTACAGTGATAAACTCATTTAACAACAACATAAATAATAATTTTAACAAAATAACACGATTGTCAGTTTGTAGAAACTGTATGACTTGAGAGACTAAGACAAACCAACAGTATTCAGACATTCCTAACAGATCTTGACTGTAGGGCTCAGATTGCAAAGATTTCCAACTATCTCTGTTTCTCACATTTGTTTTTGCTATTTTTACTTCGATTTTTTGACTTTTTTGTTAGCTTTACAACCCCAATTTCGGTCGCCGTTCACCCATAGCCGACACGCGGTGTCGCAGCGATGCGCTCATATCTAGCGTGGCTGCATCTCAGCCACCTGGTGCCTGGAGGCAGAGCGCTCAGGACTTGATGTTGAGGGCACGGGCGGATCTGTCGTGGTGCCAGTCTCTCAGCCTGGCATAGCGAGGACTCTGAATCTCAGTGAGGAACTTTTCCCTGCCGTTCAGTGCGCGCCACAGGACAGAGAACAGGATGGGGGAGAAAAGAAAGGAAATTAGGAGCCAGCGGGGAACAAAGAAAAGTAGGCAGGGAGAGAAAGTTAATGCCGGCACATACTGTATAGAAGAACATACCAGTGTGCAGGAGAACAGAAAACAGAGGTTAGTATAAAACCGTCAAGATATACAAGCAGTGATGCGTTTAGAAAAAAAAATAAAAATCACAGCGTCTTCAGATTAGCAAGTTTAAACAGAATCTGCAAAGGTTTTGCATGTGCTGCATCGATTTAAAAGAAAAACTGCAGAATTCTACAGAATGATGGATTTAAATGCGATAATTATGATAATTAAACATTAGGATAAACATGATAATTATCACGTCCATTTTGTTTGGATTTTTAGACGAACAGGGATAATTGCGATTGCATTGATCTAATGCTACAATCAGTGACGCAGTACGGTAAACGGCATGCATCGCATGCAATGCATGGGGCCGCTATCTTATGTAGGGGACCCTATTAAGACAAACAGTCAAGGAGGAATTCTATTGAAAGGGGAAAATTTAAGGCGGATATGCAGAACTTTGTGAATGATTTTGATTTGTGGAGCTTATTGCAGAATTCTGCATTTGCAAATTCTGTCATTGGCCTGTATGTAAACAGACAGCATATGAAGTTATACCGCATGGATAGGAAAAGCGCCTCGTGATGTGGATCAAAGCATATTTTCAGCATTCCTCTGCAGAGACCTGATCACTGAGCTTCTAATGAGCACGGCGAAAAGGTCGGAGCCGGCATTTTAATGCTTCAAACTGCACCCCATTAGCAAGTTCACACAGATCTTTACCTGGACCTTTTCATGGTCTCATCATCTGGGTCCTGCACTGAGGGAAGCAGGAGACACACAAATCAGACCAACCATTAAACACAGAGACAAACATTCAATGGATTTTACACTGCCACGGTCTGTGAAAAGCTACCAAACACTTGTTTATTGCCTTTTAAAGGAACTACTTCATCCTGTGTTAACACGGGAGTCAAGCCCGTGAGATATACAGGCAAAGCAACAATGTTTTTAACTGAATACTGCACTTTTCCTCAACTTACATGAGAGCAAATCACAGGCACGCAAGCTTTAGACAGCATAAAGAAAATCCCAGTCATAACCCTTTAAGCTATAGATAGACGACATTTCTCCTTCCCTTATGATCTTACTCTCAATATCAGATCAGTGTTTGGTCCTCCAGGATGTGCTTTCATGACCTCCTACACTGAGACTAGTTCTCCACTAAGTAAAGATGGGATTTGGGAAAAGAGCTTTTTATATCTTAAGCTGGGTGGTATGATGGTATAGCATGACTACAGAGATTCTATATCATTAAAGGTGCCATATATCAAGGGAATGATATTAAAATTAAAGCGACACCAAACTGGGTTACGTGTACACGTGAAACTTGTTATATACAGCTCTATATAGAGCTCTATTATATAGAGAAATTGTATAGAGTTCAATTATGTAAATCTTATATACGGTATATACTTAAATATAAAAAACTAAGATCTTATATGAATAAAATATTATGATTTTGATCATACTGCCCATGTCTATTAAGGAATGACGTTTTCCACATTATACTGACTGTTTGAAAAATGCTCTGCTTCTTTCCAAGTAAACTCACTGACATGAATGAGCTAAGACGCAGAAACCCCCAAATGAGAGACAACAGGCTGACAGGCTGCGGTCTGATCGCTTTTGTCTTACTGAAGTCGGTTCCTGTGAGCTGAGCCAGGATTCGGAAAGAGCGAGACTGGGTGGTGCCGGTGCGCGGCTGCCAGTCCTCCGTGTCCTCGATCAGTCTCTTCTTACTGCGATCATTGGGGATGAAGCAGACCGTGTTTTCCACCCGCAAACCGTGCCTGTATACATGAGCTTTTGTGACGTCTCGCATTCATCTCAATGCAGCAACACAACACACCACGAAACCTTCACGAATAACTACGTCTACTGCGTGCGGGGGAGAAAACGGGCGACTCGCCACGTCAACATGCCATGTGTGCAGATCTCAAGATTTTTCTGGGGTGAATAAATTTGCATACAAAAATTTACAATGGTAATTTTTCAGACAAAATATAATAGCTAGCATGTCTTCTACGACTGTAGGGCCATGCCTGGGTTTTTATATTATGTGAAGACAAAATAATTTGCTTTTTACCGTACACAACATCCTGCCATAACGGGAGGGTTGAGGGTGACTGCCAAGGCATTGCTAGAAGGTTGCTTAGTTAGTTACAAAAAAGTCTATAACCTCCATTATATTAGTCTCAATTATATTCTCACCCCTAGCAATCGCTTGAGTCCGTCCTGTAATGATGTTACATGGGTTTTTATTTATTTTCACCCACTTTATGATCTGCCTTTTAAAAAAACGTAGAAACTGTCTGACTGCTTTGAAATACAATAGCATTTTGTGAACGAGCCGTACAATTTGAGGTATCTATCATGTGTGTATATAAACCGGTGCAACAAAACACTGCACGCACCCAATTTTATGCTGCGTTCTTGTGTTAGAATTACTGTAATTACAAAACGACAACTGAAATTTTACTGCGAGCATGTCTCTGGGGCTTTTGTTGCCATAGCAGCGCTTATAATGTCAAATGGATCCTTGTATAACTTTGACATGAAAATATTTCAATACCATGTTATTAAACCTAAAACCTTTTTGCTCGAAATACACACTTAGGAAAAGTATTAGTGGTTTTTGTCTTGTCAGGAATCACTAATAAATGATCATGCGGTCTTTTGCAAACAGTATTGGCAGCTTTTATAATCTTCCTGTCGTTTTAAAGATACTGTTAATCCCATAGTAAATTTTTGAAAGGGTTAGCTAAGCACACTGATTCATAAAAACATGCACACACAAAAATAAAAAATGTCATCGCAATGCGGTTTCAGGTCAGACATTTTCTCACTCTCAAATGAAGCCACAGAGAGCTACATTTGCTAATAGCTTCAAATGAACCAGCTAAAGTGCCACTTTTCAATACAGTTCAAATGGTGAGTGAAAAAGCGATGAAATAAACATGGTCTGATGTCCTCAAAAGCAAAACAACAACAAAAGTGAGGTCAGAAGCAGGTCTGGATTTTTTCAGCTTGTGCATTAGAACCGTGTGGATCCGGCACTTACTTTCCCTCAGGATACAACATCTCATAGAACGGTTCAACTCTAATGAACGAGGAAGTGAAAGAAGAAAAAGGATGGAGAGAAAAGGGAGAGCAGCACAAAATACAGAAAAAAAATGAGATCAGAACAACCATGAACACAACAGCTTCCATCAAAAGAACTTGACTTGACATTGACTGAATGGACCCGTGTCTCCACAACTGTAGTTTGAAATATCAATGCAGGACTAAAGCTCTGCATTGCCAGTGCATTAACTTAGATGCGAGAAATTTTCCATCTCCAAATGCCTCCGTGACAATGCAGGCTTGGGAAAGGGAAAATAAATTGGATTTAGGAAAACAAATATTTCAAATGAGATGGAGGCAAAGCCATGGGGCTGGGATTTGATAGCCAAAAACAATAATTGCACACATTTCTCAAAGCAGAAGAGAAATAAGAAAAGGCATTTACTAACTTGTCAAGGGTTTCCATCTGTGGAATGACAAAAGGAGATAAAAAAGAGAGAAAAGAGGTGGAGAAGAGATTATACATAATGCTAAGCAGAAACACAGAATAAACAACATTAAGAAAGACTTGATGAAGACACAAACCAAATGAAGCAAATTACGGGATTCCTGCAGAAATCCCACACAAGCTTGTCAGTAAAGAAGACAGAACCAGCAAAGTCAGCAAAGTTCTACCTACTATTAAAGAAGTAAAATGATCCTTCACTAAATCATTATTATAATGTGTCCCTGAACCAGCCCTTCAGCCAATCCTGACAGCCGCTACGTTTCACTGGCTCTGCACTTTTACAGCACCAAATAACTTTACTCTAATACAGGCCTCTCATACTTCCTGACCACTGAACTTCCCATGACTTTACCAGTCAGTACTGAAGAATAATCTGCAACACAAAATGCTCTCACAAAGACTTTTTAATATTTTAGAGCTGAGCATAACTAAAAAAAAAAAGTTCTATTCATTACAGAATTTCACATGGCACATCCAAGAAATTTCAAAATTGGCTGATGCATAAACATCATAAAATCTGTGATTTAAATTCATATGTTATACATTAAGCAGATTTAAAAAAAAACATTTTTAAATACAAACAATAAAACAGACATGTTTTGTCTGCATTAAATCACTAATCAAATTACGTTTACCAAGTTCAGGTGGCCATTTCAACTTAAAACGTCTACATTATTTTTTCACTTAATTTGTGATGCTGGTAATATATTTTTTAATGAAAGCAAATAAAACCTATATTCTATTTATTTATATATCTATCTATATATATA
>JAZGTK010008732.1:0-17962 GCA_036877625.1 Ambastaia sidthimunki | reverse complement strand
TTTCTTCATTAGTGACAGTTTTCATGCGTCCACATTTTGGCAAATCCAACACTGAACCAGTTTCACGAAACTTAGCAAGCAGTTTGCTAACTGTAGCATGGGAAATGGGTGGTCTCGTAGGGTGTCTTGCATTGAAATCTGCTGCAATGACCCGGTTACTGCGTTCACCAGATATCAACACAATTTCGATCCGCTCCTCACGTGTTAACCTCTTCAACATGTCAATGGCTGTGAACAAAGAGAAACTTGTAAATAACTCATGAAAGAATAAAGTTACGTTAAAACCAAGCACACCAATAGTTTTCTTGTGAAATTCCCAATAAGTTTGATGTGTCACATGACCCTCTTCCTATTGAAAAAACAAAAGTTGGATCCAAGATGGCCGACCTCAAAATGGCCACCATGGTTACCACCCATTTTGAAAAGTTTGCCCCCTCACATATACTAATGTGCCACAAACAGGACATTAATATCACCAACCATTCCAATTTTATTAAGGTGTATCCATATAAATGGCCCACCCTGTATATGTTTAGAAATATGTTGGTTCATTAACTCAACATACTGCATTCAGAATCTATGTATTGCACATTTTGTTCATTACAAGATGTGTATTAAAAAATAAGGGATACCATCACTAGTCATGTCAACCCTAAAAATGTCATGTCAACCCTATTTAACATGTAAATAGTTCAGTCATCAGACACTTATCAAACCAGATTATACTGTGGAAATTCTTACTTTTTTTGGCTGGCATTCAGGTCTCCTCGTCCAGTCATTCTAGAGCCAAAAGAACAGTTTGACGATGAAGATGGGCTCCCAGAAAAGTTACTGCAAAAATCAGCACAATATCACAAGTGTGTCTTTAATCTATTGAAATTAAATTTATCATCTATGTTTTATAATGTCTTAATGGATAATCTTAAATGAACCATATGTGCTGTGCAGGGAAAGGGAGCACCCACCACACTTTGCAGAGCCAGGCACCTTTGAGTTCGAGTACTCATCACGCTGGAAGGCTCTGGATGAGATTGAGAAACAGCAGAAGGAACAGGTGGACCGAAACATACTAGAAGCCAAGGAGAAATTAGAGGCTGAAATGGAAGCTGCGAAACATGAGCATCAGCTCATGATGATGAGACAAGGTAGTCTGCAGTTAACCCACTGAGTTGGAGAGTTTTTCTGAAATTTTGTTTTGACTGATCAACTGATCAAATAACTGATCATATTAATCATCACATAATTTGTCAGGTTCAAAGTTTGGGTGCCTATCTACCTGTTCAAGTTTCAAAACTTGACTCTTTAGGCTTTAGTGTCTAATACATTTGAACTATTGTGCTTTTACTCTGACACCATGCTTTATGCAGCTAAAATATGAAGATCAG
Source organism: Ambastaia sidthimunki (assembly GCA_036877625.1). Taxonomy (NCBI): domain Eukaryota; kingdom Metazoa; phylum Chordata; class Actinopteri; order Cypriniformes; family Botiidae; genus Ambastaia; species Ambastaia sidthimunki. The sequence goes on along the minus strand of JAZGTK010008732.1, from coordinate 16,577 downwards.
ACTGAAGATCTGAAAATAACAATATTTAACATTCTTAACTCTTACGAAGGAAAGAGTTTCAACAAGAGAATCTTTTATAATGCCCCAAATTTGTCACAGGTAGCAAAACTTAATAACTTTAATTTTGTGTAGCAAAAACAATTGTTGACATTTTTATGCAGTGTGTACCCACTTTAGAAAAGGCAGAGGACCTCTGGAACCAAGTGCTGTGGTCTGATGAAATTAAAATGTAACTGGCTTATTTTTTTTCTTTGTTTGAAAGGTTAACCTCATTATTAGAATTCTAAAACTTGATGATTAAGACAGAAAACTCATAGTCCAAACAAGTAATTTATAGAGATCCTAAAAAGCCATGTTTATTTGCTTAGTTATATTGCAAAGTCAATGGTTGTCACAATTCCAACACTTGAAAGTCCATTTTATACGGCTGTGATATTTATATAAATATTTGTAAACTTTGAACAGATCTCATGAGACGTCAAGAGGAGCTACGTTGTTTGGAGGAGCTTAGGAATCAGGAGCTGCAGAAACGCAAGCAGATTGAGCTAAGGTGTGCTTTTGTCTTCAAGGAGGCCTCATAGCTGTTGCATAAAGCATGTTAATTAGTTGTAGTTGTGCATCTAAATATTTAATAATTTTTTTAAAAATGTAATGACTGTGTTCTAAGCATTTGCACTTTAAATGAGTTTGTATATGCTTATGCTTAGGCATGAGGAAGAAAGGCGTAGACGTGAGGAAGAGATGATTCGCCATAGAGAGCAGGATGACTTGAGATGCCGATCAGATGGATTGAAGCCCAGTTTCATAGAGGGTGTGAGTACAGGGCAAAAACTTCACTTTCATTCTGATCTTTAGAGACTTTTAATAATTTGCATTGTCAACCAGATACAAGAGCAGTCATTACATTATTTTTCTTTGAAGGGAATTTATTGCAAAATAACAAAGATAAACTACACATATCTGTACATATGGAATATATGTTTACTTTCATTACTACTCATTTGTACACTTTTGCTATTGTAAATTAGCCTGGTCCCTAATAGTTTTTTTTTTTTTTTTTTTTACATTTTTTATGTTTTCTTGATTAAAAAAATTGTTTAGTTGTTTTGCCCTTCTATCTATGCTGTGTAATTTTTACCTTTCTGTAATAAACTATGCTTGTGTATTGGATAGTATTGCAATTGTCTTTCTTGTCAGCATAACAAATTACTATGTATTTGCATTTTGGTCATGTAATGTCTGTCTATTAGTGGTCTATGAAACAGAAAGGACTACCTAAAACACAGACCTGAATACTTCCCATTTTATTGAACCTAGGCTACATTCTGTTTTATAGATAACTTGCCATTTGGTTAAGACAGACCTTTTTCAGTCTTTTGTCTTGCACAAAATTAGTGTGTTAGTAGCATGTTAAAGGATTAAATGTCTTTCAGTCTCCTGTGTGTAGCTTTGAGTTTCACATTGTCTGTATAAATGATGTTTGATCATTTTGATTTAAGTGGTGGTTGTTAAATGACTAATTGATTGAATGATTAATTGTTAAATAAAATCAAACACACTACATAATTCCAGCACGTAGTTCTTCTAAGATTAGAGTGAGGAGTTGGAAGTTGTAAATACAGTATGATGTTTTGAAGTGGTTTTGATTTTAATAAAATGTATGCGTTGGGCAATTTTATAGTCTCTTTCATTTGCAAACAAAGAACATTTTGAACAAGAACAACATCTGACGGGGTGTGTTCTCTGATTTACTGTGGGTTTTCTCCAGGTACTTTGGTTCCCCCACTATTCAAAAACATGCTTCTGAATTTCTCATAGATAGAGCTGCAGAATAATAGGTAAAATTATAATCCGCTTTATTTCACTTTAGCATATTGCACTTTATAGTCAATTAACACTAAAGCCTTTGCACATTGCAAATTTTATGAACAATGAAATAAAACCTTCAATGTGAAAGCAAATTGCAACGTCTCTGTCTATCATATTCTTCTGACAATAAAAGTTCTGACAGATTCCTCTTAGTTTTTAAGATAAATTGATCACATTTTCCTACAGCAAAAAATACTGTTTTTTATACTGTACATTTTTCATAATTTTCCTGTTTTCTGTGTTTTTCTTTTCATCATATGTAAAGCTGCTTTGAAACAATGCAACATCATGCTAAAATATAACATGATAATAAATCATGCTTGCATCATGCTAGATCATACTATTACTTCAATGTTAAAACTTGTAACCATGTCATCTATATAACCTTCAAATTAAAAAAAAAACTTTATCATTGAATATTAATGAAGAAAGTACTGTAAATGCAAACTATTTAACAAAGAAAAGTGCTTAAATTGCTCAAGAAAGTATTAAATTTGCAGGAAGCAGTTTGGAATGCATTCAAATAATGGGAAACAACAGCTTGCTTGGCGTTTTGGCAAAACTAGAGGTATTCCAAACAGCTGGAAGTAGTGTTTCAAATTACAGCAAGGCCTCCAGATCTGTCTACTTTTCAAATCATTTAGAGGAAACTAAACACAACCTTAGATATTTGATAAAGTGGTTAAATTAACAATAAATGGTGGATAAGGAATTCAACAGTATAAGAATGATCCAAATAGACCATTTAAAAAAATATGTAAATTGTAAAAACATGTAAACAATTTACATTTCTTTTATATGTAAAGTATTAGTACTTTTCTGAAGGAGCTAATTGTAGAGTTTTAACTGTATTATTAAAAAAAAGGAAAAGAGGTGAAAAAAAAGTATTACCAAAAGATATACAAGAATAACTAAGAACTACTAAATGATGCTAAAATTTTACTTTAAAGTATAGTATGTTATTGTTTGACATATTCAGGTGCGTTTGTCTTAAATTTGGCCCTGTATGCTTGCACGTCCACCAGCCCTGTCAAGGGATAGTCAGGAATGATAGTAAACCTATGAAAAAAGGGTTTGTGGTCACTCAACCTCACCTCAAGGGGTGGGGTAGTGTAGCATTCAAAGTCAGTTCCTGCAGAGTGTACAAAATCATCTGTTACTGGGCCTTCATAGACATTAGAGGATATTGCGTATGTAGCTCCTGTATCAACCAAGGATACTATTCACCTACTCTTAAATGGGATAATTGTGATGGATGATTTGAAAGACAGATTTAACAGGACTGACATCACTTTGTAGGCATCCCTAGTCATTTTTCTTATCTTGCCATGTGGTCTGATCATTTCCACCTGGCTGTTGCTCCTCACTTTGTTGTCTGTTTGTCTCTCATTCTGTTTCTGCACTCTGCACCAGTGGCCTCTCCACCTACAGTAGTGGCATATGTCATCACTCAGCTTCCTGTTTGGTTTCTGAACTTCTGCAGCTGTTATTTGGCTCTGGTGGCAGAATACCTTCATGTTTGACAGGGGTTATGAAACTATTGAAACCCCCTGCAGCATCAAGTTTTGTAGAACTGGTCAATGGTGCCACTTTAAATCCTGTCACAAATGCTGATGCTGACTCAGATTTACCCTCTTTTGTTTTAGCAGCATGTGACAAGTCTTGACGAGGGTGCACTCTGCTCTCTAAAAAGTACTGGAATTAGTTCACCTGTTTCGAGTCTTCGGGTTTGAGTCGTTTGAAAGACTTGAGAGATGAACTAATCATTTCTCTTTCCGGTGCAGTTTGCATTGGTTAAGCGTATGTGGCTGTCATGTGATAAACGAACGAACAAACGACTCGAAAGACTCAAAAGATGAACTAATCACGTAATGATTCACGTAATGAACGAATGACTCAAACCCGAAGACTTGTCAGATAAGAGATGAGCTAATCGCAGACTAAAGATCCAGGTAAACAATGAATTAATGTTTTCTGTTTCTTATAGCATTAGTTTTGTCTTGTTTGTAGTGTGATCAACGTTTGCGTAAGTAGTAGATGTTTTAGGGAAGTAACACGTAACATTTTAATTATATTTTGCTAAAATGAACAAAATGACTCGACAAAAGATTCGTTCATTTTGCTGAAAGAGACTCAAAGGACTAAAAAGTTTTTAAATCTGTATAAAAATGATCAACATTTTCACATTTTCAAATAAATAAAACCAGAATAAGCCAAATAAATTTGGCTTAGATGTGTTGTAGGACATGACTCAATAAGTAAAGTTTCAATAACATCATCATCCAAGAGCCTCAAAAGAATTGCTCTATGATCAGCTCCAGTAAGTTGAGCATAGCTGCTATTAATTAATTAACAACAATTAATTAGACAAAAAAGCTAAATTGTTTAAATTGTAAATTGTTTTGTTAATGCTGTTATCATAAAGATGACTTTAATGCTTTCCACATCAGTGACATGACAATTTCATATATCTTTATAGCCTGTATATATTTGGCTTTAATGCTCTGTATTTTGCGCTGGTATTGCAGCGAGTCTCGGTATATGTGCAAAATGATGATGTTCAAACTCAATCTGTTGTGGAACAGTGACGTTACAGCCAAGGTGAATCGAATATGTGTGCTTTGACGCAGGTTGGACATTATATACGGATGTGGCTCAGATCAGATACGAATTTTTTTTTTGATTTTTGTGGATTTTTGTGTTTTCCGATCTGTCAGATGCAAGTAAAAAAAATGATTTTTTGTTTCAATGTAAATGCAATAGGTTGGCATTGATTTCATTTCTGTGCAACTGCAGCTATGCTAATAGTCAAATCAGGATACAACATAGGCTTGAGTTCTGCTTTCCCCACCAAGATTAGTTTTGGTGCATTTCCTGTTTCATACGTGGGTGGCTTTTTGCAGGAAACATTACCCTTGGAGTTTTTAAAGGCTGATTTTTCTAGGCCTTAATCCCATATTTCTTTCTTTTTCCATTTGCCATATGATTCTTTATGTATTTAAAAATCCCAATCTGTCAATAACCATTCTTTGGTTATCTAACCAATCCCATCTTTCAATAACCATTGATTTCATCAATCTCATATCTTCAGAGTTTAAAGAATCATCTAGAGAGATACAGATCTAGAGTTTTTCCCTTGGACCAACCAGCCAAATTGTAAATTATAAATGGTTCAGTCCAAAATCCCATATAACTTCTGAACATAAAATGACTCATACATAAAAAACACTGAACATAAAAAAACACAGCTTGATCCCAGGGAACTAGTAAATTACAGACCCATCCTAAATTTACCTTTTATTTAAAAAATACCGAAAAGTTGGTGTCTTTACAGATATGTTCTTTCCTGGAAAGAAACAGTATCTGTGAGAATTTCCATTTAGAATTCAGACCATATCATAGTACAGAGACAGCTTTCATTAGAGTGACAAATGATTTCCTTTTGTCGGCTGTCATGGCTGCATCTTTGTAGTTCTACGCGACCTTAGCACACAGCCTTATGACCACAAATAGGCTTGAAAATTATGTTGGCATAAATGGAACTGCACTGACATGACTTAAATCATTTTTATCTGACCAATTCCAGTTTGTTGTGAGTAAAGAGGCGTCATATCAATCACAAGTTTAGTATGGAGTGCCGCATAACTCCAGAACTTGGGCCTCAAAACAGAACTTTTAATTATTGCATCAAAATCTTCCACATCAGCTTAGCTCATTAGCTAACAATCTGGACGTCTTATTTGACAGCAATTTGTTCTTTGAAAACCACATTTCCAATATTTGTACAAAACTAAGACACATGCTCTTTATGTCAAACACAGAAAAATTAATTTATGCACTCATGACATCAAGACTTGATTATTGCAATGCCCTACTGGGCGAAGTTTTAATTAAAAAACTTCAGCTGGTTCAAAGTGCAGCACCAGAATTCTTACGAAAATGAACAAGTATGACCATATTAGCCCGGTTCTGTCAACACCGCACCAGCTGCCTAACAAGCATTACCTACAAGGCCCTGAAAGGTTTAGCTCCTCAGTACCTAAGCGAGCTCCTCTCTTATCACAGTCCTTCACATTCACTGCGTTCTGAAAATTCGAGCCAGCTAAAGATCTAGTTTAAAGACCCACCTCTTTAATCTAGCCTAGGCATAGTCCTATGGATTTATTACTTTTTAAAACCCTTAAGGGATTGTTAGACTGCATTTATTTGGTAAACAGGAACCAGAGACACTCCCATAAGAACAGACATACTGGCTCCTCACTAAGTCTGTCTGTATGTCTTTTATTTCCCCAAGGTCCTGTGGTCAGCTCGATCCGGACTTTATCAAGACCAGATGGTGGGGAGATGGGATAGGACAATCCTGAGACTGATTAGTCAGAAAATGATGGACTTTCTTATTAAACTATGTAACTTCCTATGATATACTTATCTACCACCAGCCTAGTTATATTCTATATTCTATAGTTATACTTTTGTTCCCTGCCTAGTTAGTTGAAGCAGTGTGATGTTATAGCTGTAATTAATAACATTTGCTTTGACATTTGCCACAAAATCAGATAAGTTTCTTCTCGATCTATACATTATCAGTTTTGGAGTTTTGGTTCCTTGCCACTGTCACCCTGTTGTCTTGCTTACTGGGAGACTGCTGACATTTAACTTTTTGTAAATTGTTAATATTGCTTCACTAATTCTTTGTCTCCCATGTTTACGTATTTAAAGGTATTATTCCAAATCCCTTATACCCCGTCCCATAGAATGTTATCATCTTTTCACCATTTCCATGTGAGCTGGAATGGCATATCCTGCTTAATATGATACCTATCATCCACCATGTTAATTGACTAAATGTCACATAGTCTCAGAAGTACATGATGTTTTAGTAGGCAGTCTGAATACATTACCCTCTCATAGACCACTGAGAGAGGTATGAGCCTTTGCATGTAATACAATAATGTAATAGATATTTCTAATGCATGTCCTCTTTACCATTTTAACTCTTTATTCATAAACCAGCTACACACCTAGTGTCTCTAATTAGAGACTAAAGCTAAAGCTACTAAAGCTGCTTTGCAATTTAATATTGCATAACAGCCATATGTGTTTGCGTACGTTCAGTGGTGTTTCCTGCACCTCAGATAACACTGTGGCACAAAATATCAACTCTCTTACCAAAACATTATGGAAAACCCAGGGGGTTCTCCAAAGGAGAAGGATCTGAGGATCATGACCTAATGCCAGCAACTAATACTGTGGGCCAGCCCTACCAAGGGGATGTGCACACCACCATCTCATGCCAAACCTCTCTCTGAGTCCCCAGCGGGGGCATCTATTTTTCTAGCCACTTCAGGTGTTACAGGGGGTAAAAAGCACCTGACAGTTCATTTGTCCAGGCTTCTCTTGCCAATCCGCTGTTGGTACTTCTCTCTGACTTCCTGGCAGCATGGAAGCTTCTGCCAGTTTGTCCCCATGGCTGTTAAGAACAGTAGAGAGAGGGTAGAGAATTCAATTTGCTTTCCGTTCTCCTTGTTTTAACTGAATTTTACTGACTGTGGTGGTATGAGCATTTAGTGTTGGCCCAGGAACTAGAGACTCTCTTGGCAAAAGGGCCATAGAATGTGTTGGAGCCAGTCATTGTAAAGTTTTACTTGGCCACAAGTTTTACTTGGGTGGAAGTATTACAGTATATTTGTAGCACTGGTGTATGAGTGAGGTGTGTTGTGTGTTGGTAATCAAGAAGCACACAGTTTTTGACCGCACGGCAGAGTAGCGTGCAATGATGGATTATGATTGTGTGCTGTATCTTTAAGGTATGGACAGATGGTTGTAAATATTTTGTGAACAAGGAATACTCACAGCAATTGTTATGAGACAATCACTTTTGGACCTCAAAATAAAGAAAGACATTTGTTTGCATATTGCAATTGCACGGACTCTGTTTGTACAAGTTCTGAACGTGCTCACTTTTATAATCAATGGCAGCGGCTTAATGGAAGCCTTTACACAAAGTCAAAAACTGTGCTTCAATATGTAGTGAGCATGGAAAATTGCTTCCAGTGGCCTGTGCGTGTGTGCTGCATGTGGACGGCACTTTGTTGAGATGGAGGTTTATTTTGAATCTGGATTCTTCAAGCGCAGATTCATTCTCTGGACGCTGTGGAGATGTGAATAATTGTGGATTTACTTTGTTGTTCCTGTGTGGATTCACGTGTGAGTGTATGCTGTTGCTGCTGGAGTGACATCGTTTGATTCGTCGCTGGATTAAAGTCAACGCGTTTGCTTCGACGGACAGAAGGACATCATTTGTAAAAAAAAAAAAAAATTGAATTGTTGAATTTATTGAATTTTAATTGCTGCCTGTTGGTTTCTTCAGGTCTCTTCAACTGGATTATAGGTATGTTTGTCCCTTTTGTTGTTGCAACATCAAAATGGCCATATGAAATTATGTGTGCACACAATTAGGTCAAGCATAATTCCAATGCATTGGTTGCCAGTGACTTTCTAACTGACATTTGCTCATGTGTATTAATTGTGTTTGTTGACAACAGTTTGTAAAATGGAAAAAGGTATGAATTTTGAAAGGGATACTGAGTCAAATCAAAGCTTGTTTAACATTGAAAATGAGTCTGAAAGTGGGAAAAGACCTGTTAAATTAACACCTAAAGCTTTGGTGGAAAAACTTGACTCATTACAAAAGTTAAGAAAGGCCAAGTTGAACAAGACTCAGAAATTGAGTCCATTAACAGGTTAATATATGATGACAAAGAATATGAACCTGAGGTACGTGTAGCCTTTGAAAACTTTGAAAAGATCTGTTCAGACGCTAGGGAGGCACATGGGTCCTTGCTGATTTTGTTACCTGTTAATGAATCTGAAAAACATGAAATTGAGCATGTGAATAGATGGTTATCAGACACAGTAAAAGGTCAGAAAACCTCTGAAGTGAATGATGAGGTTGGTCCTGGAGACAGTGTGTCAAATGTGTCTCGTGCTACCTTCAAACACAGTCAACGCAGTTCATGCAGCACTATATCATCTGCATGTATTCAAGCAGAGGCGAAAAAGGCCGCACTCATGGCACATGCTGCTGCATTGAAGGCTAAACACGCCATTGGATGCTCAAATAGCAGCTTCCACAGCAAAGATTACTGTGCTGCAAAAATCTGATAATCAAAGCAAATGTTCACACAGTTCAAGTTCAAAATCAAAGAAGACTGAAAAGGGGGTGGTCAGCGCAACTGATAACCTCAATTTTGATTCTTCTCAATCAAAATGTTTCAATCCCAAAGCAGACAAATATTTGCCTGTGAATTCAATGCAAGTGGATACAACTGGAGCAGCTGGTGTCTCTGCATCTTAAGTTATAATGGATGATCATAAGAAAAGATGGAATGATCAACAAATATTCCACACATCTGAACAATCTAATTTCCAATATCATGATCAAATGCCACATAATAACCTGGGAATTCATCATGTTACTCATGTTTCTCCTCCTCTGGGTGATCCCCTGCTTGATGTTCTGAAAAGGCAAGAAGAATTAACAACCTATCTTGTTCAACAGCAAGCAAATCCTCGTGTTCTACCAAAAAGGGAGATTCCAGTCTTTGATGAGAGACCCATTACAATATATTCCATTCATCAGAGCACTTGAACATAGCATTGAGCAGAAAACAACCAACGAAAAGGATCAGTTGTATTTCCTTGAGCAATTTACAAGGGGGCAACCTAAAGACCTGGTCCACAGTTGCCAATATATGGCCTCAGATAGAGGCTATGCATTGGCCTAAAAGTTACTAAAGGAACATTTTGGTAATGAGTTTAAGGTGTCTACTGCTTATATGGAGAAGGCCTTGGGTTGGCCCACTTTAAAAGCTGAGGATATGCAGGGATTACAGGCTTATGCTTTATTTTTGCGTACATGTTGCAACACGATGGAAGAACTCTCATACATGCAAGAACTTAATATGCCTAGCAACATGAAAATGGTTGTAATGAAGTTACCTTACAAGCTGAGAGAGCAATGGAGAGCTAAGGCTTGTGAGATTATGGAGTCTAGTCAGGGTAGGGCAAGTTTCTCAGATGTTGTTGAGTTCATCGAGAAAAAGGTTAAGATGGCATCCGATCCGGTGTTTTGAGACATCCAAGACAAGCATGGCACATGTAAATCTAAAAGTCAAACCTGCAAACCCTTTATAAGAAATAGTTTTGCCACTGATATTGCTGCTTCTGTTCCAGCTAAGAAGTTTAGCAATGTTGCATTACAGCAAACTGTCCTGTGTCTAAGTCTAATGGAAACTGTTTTTTTGTACAAATCAACATCCACTGGAAAGGTGTTTTGCGTTGAAGAAGAGGACTCAACGAGACAAGATCGAATTCCTGAAAGCCAAGGGAATTTGTTTTAGTTGTTTAAAGATTGGACATTTGAGTAAAGAATGTGAGCATCGTCTAAATTGCGACATTTGTGGAGAAATACACCCCAGAATTCTGCACATATATCACAAGGAAGTGAACGTTAAGGAGCCAGAGGAAAACGCAAGGTAGTCTCTGTTCAAACTTGTGGTCACACAGGGGCCGGGAATGAGAGGAGTCTGATGTCAATCATACCAGTCCAAGTTAAAGCTGTTAAATGTAACAAACTAATGCGGACATATGCTTTTTTGGACCCAAGAAGTTCCGCCACCTTTGAAGAATGAGCTGAATCTGAGTGGAAGGAAGGTCAATGTTCTCCTTCGCACCATGGATCAGGAACAGTCTGTGTCCTGCAGTGTTATTGATGGATTGGAAATCAGTGGTATAAGTACCAATCAGTTCTTCCCACTACCTGTTGTCTACACACAACAAAAGATGCCTGTTAACTCTCAGAACATTATTACTCCAGAGGAATTATCCAAGTGGTCATACTTGGACAAGGTAAAGATACCATATATTTAAGCAGGTGTTGATTTACTAATTGGAACTAATGCAGCTAATGTGATGGAACCATATGAAATAATAAACAGTCATGGTAATGGGCCATTTGCCATTAAAACCCTATTGGGATGGGTTGTCAATGGGACTGTGAAGGGAAACAGTGACCATAAGAATGAAGCTGGACATTCTGCTGTTACTGTTAACAATTTCAGTTGTTAAATTGGAAGAGCTGCTTAACAATCAGTTTAATCATGATTTCAGCGAAAGGACTGCTGATGAAAGAGAAATGTCAATGGAAGATCTTCGTTCTTGAGTGTAATAAATAGTACAGTCATGCTTCAGGATGGACATTACAGCCTAAGGTTACCATTTAAAACTGATGTCATACTACCTGACAACCTCTGTATCGCTAAGCAACATTTGCATGGTTTGAAAAGGAAACTGGAAAGAAACCAAGAGTTTTGTGATAGTAATACTCATTTTCTTGCTGATGTTGTACACAAGGGCTATGCTGAGAAGGTACCAGATCAGCAACTTGATTGTGTGGATAGCAAAGTTTGGTACATTCCTCATCACGGGGTATTTCATCCCATGAGAGTTGTATTTCATCCCATCTCATTGAGAGTTGTGTTTGACTGTGGTGCAACATACAAAAGAACATCACTTAATAGTTAACTGTTGCAAGGCCCTAATCATACCAATTCTTTGGTAGGTGTGTTACTGAGATTTAGGCAAGAACCAGTAGCTTTCATGGCTGACATAGAAGCGATGTTTCATCAAGTTAAAGTGGCTGTGGAGGATGTAGACTTTCTTTGTTTCTTGTGGTGGCCTGGTGGAGAATTGACTGAAGAGCCTATTACATACAGGATGACGGTTCATCTTTTTGGAGCTGTGTCTTCTCCAAGTTGTGCATGCTATGCCTTGAAACAAACAGCAAATGACAACAAAAATGACTTTCCATCAGAAGTGATTGAAACGATCAACAATAACTTTTACGTTGATGATTGTTTAAAGAGTCTCTTCTGAGGAAGTGGCCATCTCTATGGTTAAAAATCTTACCTCTTTATGTCAGAAAGGAGGTTTTCGTTTGGCAAAGTGGATCAGCAATAGTCGCAAGGTGTTGCAGTCAGTCTCTGAGGAAAACCGAGCCAAGGATATACAGCAGCTGGATCTGGATCGAGACAAGTTGCCCATTGAAAGAGGTCTCCAGTGAAGTCTCCAGTGGAGTGTGGAAGCTGACACCTTGAAAAATAAACCTTGCCCAAGGCGAGGTATTCTATCTGTGGTAAGCTCAGATCAAAGCTGTCTATGATCCTTTGGGTTTTCTTGCTCCGATTATTCTGCCTGCTAAAGTGCTTTTACAGGAGTTGTGCAGGCAGACTTTGGACTGGGATGATAATATACCATCAGTCTTTCAAAAGCAATGGAACTATTGGAGTTTAGAGTTGGACAATGTTACAGAGTTCCAGGTGAACAGATGTTTTAAACCCATGGATTTAGGACTGCCCACTCATGCTTGTTTACATCAATTTGCTGATGCTTGTGAAGCTGGTTATGGCACAGTTTCCTATATGAAGATGCAAAACAGTGCAAACGTGGTACATGTGGCTTTCTTGATGGGCAAGTCTAGAGTGACACCATTGAAACCTGTGACCATACCTCGTTTGGAACTTACAGCAGCTGTCTTGGCCGTTAAGGTTGACATCATGCTAAAGAAGTTGTTGCAAGTCCCATTAGAAGATTCAGTCTTTTGGACTGATAGCACAACTGTCCTTAATTATATAAAGAACGAGGACAAACAGTTTCATACTTTTGTCGCAAATAGAGTGTCTTACATAAGGGACACAACACAACCTCAACAGTGGAGATATATACCCACTAAAGAAAATCCTGCAGATGATGCATCTCGTGGGTTGAAAGTAGAATCTTTTCTGGGCAATAAGCGATGGATTGATGGTCCCAGTTTTCTCTGGAAGCCGAGTGACATACAGTTCCTCACAAGTGATTCGACTTTGACTGATGATGACCCTGAAGTAAAAAAGGAGTTAAAGGTAAATGTTGTAGTGTTGCAGAATGGACAAAATGCCACAAGTCTTATTCATTACTTCTCAGAATGGAAACGACTAAAAGTTGCAGTTGCCTGGATTTTGAAGCTGCAAAAAATGTTTGTTAGAGCTGGGTCGTAAAAGAAAGGAATTGTCTTTGGAGCAAATTGATAGTGCTGTTATAGATGCAAAATTACAGGAATTTAAAGCATCTCTGGACAGAAAAGGTTTGATTGTGGAGGATCTGTATATGGCTGAGAGTAGCATCATTCATTTCAGCCGACAGGAACACTTTTAAGAGAAAATTGCTGAGCTTAAGGATGGAAGCATTGCTGTTAAAAGAAACAGTTCCGTCTACAGTTTGGATCCTATGTTGCGTGATGGACTGTTGCTAGTGAGAGGAAGACTTGGTAAGTCAGCTATGCCAAATGAAAGGAAACATTCTATGTTGTTATCAAAGGATCAGCATGTGTCACATCTCATACTCAGAGACATTCATGAACAATTGGGTCATAGTGGGAGAAATTAGATGCTTTCCAAGCTTCAGTGTAAGTACTGGATTACAAATGCCAACTCTGTTGCCAGAAAGATCATTTCCAAGTGTGTAATTTGTAGATGTTATAAAGGAAAGCTGGGTGAACAGAAGATGGCAGACCTTCCAGTGGAAAGGAACACCCCTGATTTACCACCTTTTACTAATGTAGGTGTGGATTTCTTTGGCCCCATTGAGGTGAAAAGGGGACGGAGTAAAGTGAAATGCTACGGAGTTATTTTTACTTGTATGGCAAGTAAAGATGTTCATTTGGAAGTGGCATATTCCCTCAATACTGACTCATGCATCAATGCCTTGCGTAGGTTTGTTTGTCGTCGTGGACAGGTCTCTCACATGAGGTCGGATAATGGGACAAATTTTATAGGTGCTGAGCGGGAGCTAAGAGAGGCACTCATCACATTAAACAATGGAAAGATTCAAAGAGCCTTACTGCAGAAGGGAGTTCATTGGGATTTTAATCCACCTTTAAGCTCTCATTATGGAGGAGTATGGGGGCGTATAATTCAAATGGTGAAACAAATTCTATTTGCACAGTTCTTCAACAACAATCATTGGATGATGAAGCACTGCAAACTGTCTTGTGTGAAGCAGAAGCAATTTTGAACGATCAACCCATCTTTAAACTGTCCAATGATCCTAATGATTTGGAAGCTCTTACACCAAATCACTTTCTGCTTATGAAAGGAAATCCTGCATTGCCGCCAGGTTTGTTTGAAAGGTCTGATTTGTACACCAAAAGGAGATGGAGACAAGTGCAATATATTTCGGACCTCTTCTGGAAAAGATGGGTACGTGAATACATACCCTTGTTGCAAGAATGACAAAAATGGAACAAAGAACGTAGACATCTTACCCTTGGAGACACTGTGATTATTGCTGATTCTACAGCACCACGTGGCTCATGGCTTCTTGGAGAGTCGTGGAGACTTACCCAGACAACAAAGGTTTAGTTCGTTCAGTAAAGGTTAAAACCAAATGTAACATCTTGGAACGTTCAATTAATAAACTTTGCCTTCTATTAGAAGCAACAAACTAAATAGGGCAGACAAGGTGTTTGAATTTACTGTTTTATATATACCTTTTGATAATTTCTAATTGGTATGTAAGGCTCCATTTTTGTATGAATTTGTAATTGTCAAGTCATTATGTCATAAGCAATTAAGGCGCCGGTGTGTTGGAGCCATTCATTGTACAGTTTTACTTGGCCACTGGGTGGGAGTATGACAGTATATTTGTAGCACTGGTGTATGAGTCAGGTGTGTTGCGTGTTGGTAATCAAGAAGCACACAGTTTTTGACCACACGGCAGAGTAGCGTGCAATGATGGATTATGATCGTGTGCTGTATCAATAAGGTATGGACAGATAGTTGTAAATATTTTGTGAACAAGGAATACTCACGGCAATTGTTATGAGACAATCACTTTTGGACCTCAAAATAAAGAAAGACATTTGTTTGCATATTGCAATTGCACGGACTCTATTTGTACGAGTTCTGAACATGCTCACTTTTATTATCAAAGGCAGCGGCTTAATGGAAGCCGTTACAGAAACGTGTTCCCCCTCACTTGAGAGATCTAGGCTTTTACAGCCGATAGGTATTTTTGTTTTCTCCTGTTCAGAGAACTACTTTTCAAGTTGGTAATTTGGGACCTTTTTAATTCTGGCTAAAGAAAAACATGTTTCATCCCAAAATCCACCCACTAAGGGTGGTGAAGGAGGTTTCTTACTTTGGGTTACACTCCAGGAGCAATATGCTGTTGCAGGATTCTTTTGACGGATGCTTCCCACACGGGCTGGGGTGCAGTTCTTAATTTTTCCTGGCACATAAACTGCCTGGAAATGAGGGTGGTGTTTCTGGCTCTAAAGCACTACCTCCAACACCTCAGGGGCCAACACATCCTAGTCTATATGGACAACACCACAGTGGTCTCGTACTTGATTCACCAGAGAGGACTGTGTTCGCACCCCCTGTACAGGGTGGCACAGCATCTGTATAGCACATCTTTGGGCAGAGACCTTGCTGCTCTGTCAGAATGATGTGCATCGCAGGGCATGCAAATTTGGGAGTAGATATCCTGTCAAGGCAGGGGCTAAGGCCCGGGAAATGGATGCTCCATCCACAAGTGGTGGAGTCCATTTGGCAGAGGTATGGCCGAGTGGAGGTGGGGCTGGATGCCATGGTACAGACAAGGCCATGGCTGTCTTAAAGATACACAATTTTTCAGCTTTTTTGACTGAACACCACCTTATAAATTAAAATAGTAAGTTGCAACGACATCCAAGTTAATTAAACTTTTAAATAATCATGTGTTTCTGTCCTTGGTTAATAATCACACCTTGAAGCGACAAGAAGACAAGGCATGGTTTTTCAGACTTTTTTATTATTGATAACTCATTTGCTACTTCTAACAGTGATAAACATTACATAATCAACCTCTATGGACAATATACAGTATATAAGGCATGACCCTGGTCAGGACTGCAACGGTGAATGTACCATCCTGACAATGAAGCACAGAGGTGGGGGGTTTGGGGCTGCATAAATAGTGTTGGAAAGATCATAGACCATGAATGCCTGTGGATATACAAAAATACTGGCTGACAACATCCCAGTATCCAGAATCTTAGCAAGAGCATTTTTAAGTAACATATTTGTCAGGTATGGTAGCCCATACCCAAAGTGTGACCTCTGCATTTAACCTATCAACAGTGAGCATGTGAACATGCATAAACATACAGTGCTCAGCATAAATGAGTACACCCCACTACATTTGTCAGAAAACCTTTAGTTTGATTCTGAAAACCTTTCAGAATCAACAGATACTATACTACAAAATACTCCCACAAATGTGGGCCATTGATTGCAAACAAGATTTGTTCATTTGCATACACAAAAAAGTGATTTTCCTAACAAATTCATTCAAGCCCATGTTGCAAAAATGAGTACACCCCAATTATAGTCTTAGGAGAAAAGCCACACTTAAGACTACAAAATTCTAATTAACAGGCATTCAACCACAGGTGAGTCTAATGATTCATTTAAGAGGTGTCCAGCAGATAGGTGACTATAAAAGGGCATTACTTAAAGAAAAGCCATTCCCATTTGATGCTGTCAGCAATGGCTCCCCATGGAAGAGAAATGTCACAAAATCTGAGAAAGGAAATCATTTCTTTACACAAAAAAGGTGAGGGCTACAAG
>JAZGTK010008731.1:0-17963 GCA_036877625.1 Ambastaia sidthimunki | reverse complement strand
ATTTTTCACCCAAAAATGGTTTTAAGACAGTATTTTTCTTTTACCTTTTGCTGTAGTATATCAGTTTACTTTTCCAAACATTCCTTTTGCTATTAACTGTTATAATCCAGTGGGGTTTCAGTATGCACAAGAGACTGACGACAGTCAGTGCTTGACACAGAGATCTGATCTCACCATCTAGACCATCAAGACTAAAAAACAGAAACAAATACAGATGAAATCTAGAAATTAAATCCAGAAAAACACTTAAAACACCTCCACAACTATTCCCAGAACAACTTGATTGGTTATTAGAGGAGGAATCCTGCTCAAAGAAAACGGCTGGTTTTTAGTTACCAGTCCAGATTTTTAACTACTAAACTAACTAGGTTAGGTAGGACAATATCTGCAGTACCTTGGCAGCCAGCTGCTGGCCAGCCTGGTCCACTTCTGCCCCCAGTTTGTAGAGACGGTCAAATAAGAACTAAAGCACAAACAGACATAGAGAGAGAGAGAGAGAGAGAGAAAGAGAGAGAGAGAGAGAGAGAGAGAGAGAGAGAGCAGTCAGTTAAATGAGCTGTTCTAACAAAGCACTGCGCAGTTATATTGAGCAAACAGGAAAATGGACAGAACTGAAAAAATACATTGAACCATATTTGGAGAGCAAAATGACTCAGAGATAAAAAAAGCCCAACCATTAAAATATAATTTCTTTTGAAATGTTCTAGGGCAAAAGAAAGAAAAGCAAGGAAAGAAATGGATAAAAATACTCATGCAGAAAAAGACTATAAAGTATCTGTGAAGGAGAAACACTATAAAAACAAAAGTGCAATAAAACTGAAAGTGGGCCTTTGTTTCACTCTAAACAGAAACTCAAATTGCTAATTCAATATTCATTTAGAAGACAAATAAATATAGGTGAACTGAATTTTAATTAACCTCAAACTCCTCTGAGATATTGTTTTACAATGGTGGCAAGAGAGCACTTGAGAAGGTTTTTTGAGCTTTAGTGGAGAAATAAAACTCAATTAAAAGATACTTTAAGGGATTTTACAATGGACAAATGGACAAACACAATCCAAACTAATAATATAATTGTTTTATGCTTAATTCTGAACAAACATAAACATATTGCATTTAGAAAGTATTCAGACCCCCTTCACTTTTTCAATTTTTACTGATACTACAACCGTTTAAATGTATTTTTTCTCATTAATCTACACTCAGATTGTGACAAAGTGAGAACAGATAACAGAAACGTCTATACATGTTTTAAAAAGAAAAAAACACATTTACAGAAGTGTTCAGACCCTTTACTCAGTTCTTAGTTGAAGCACCTTTGACAGCATAATGTCTCAACCTTGAGGTTTTTTGGGGTACAATGCAACAAGCTTTGCACATCTGGATTGGGGGATTTTCTGCCATTCTTCTTTGCAAATCCCTTCAAGCTTGGCCAGGTTAGATGGGGACCATCGGTGGCCAGCCATTTTCAGGTGTCTCCATTGATGTTTGATAGGGTTCAAGTCAGGACTCTGGCTGGGCCACTCTTGGACATCTTGTCCCTAAGCCACTCCTCTGTTGTCTTGGCTGTGTACTAAGGGTCATATTGGAAAGTGAACCTTTGGTGCAGTCTATGTCACCACTCTTACTAAGGCAATTCTCCTCTGACTTCTTAGTTTGGCCAGGGACCAGATCTTGGAAGAGTTCTGGTTGTGCCAAACGAGAATTATGGAATTTGAGAATTATCATAATTTGAGAATTATGGAAGCCACTGTGCTCTTGGGAACCTTCGGTGCAGCAGAAATTGTAGCCTTTCCCAGATCTGTGTCTTGCAACAATCCTGTCTCAAAGCTCTGCAGGCAGTTCCTTTGACCTTATGGCTTGATTTTTGCTCCGATCTCAATCCCAATCAAAGTGTAGAAACATCTCACATCTACATCTACTTATACCTCAAATTTTTTGTTTGCTCTAAACCCACTGGCCAAGCACAGCCAGGCAGGACAAATCGCCCAGATTGCCGTTAACAAAGAGAGAGAGAGAGAGACTAAATTAGTAGAAGTAATTGTTGCCTAAATAGGCAGAAATTCATTATGTTTTTTGTCTCTGTTGATTTCATTGTTTATCTACTATGTTAATTTGTTTGCATTTTGCTGTTGTTAAGAGTTTTAGCAGCCCAGACTTTGACAGCATGTCCAATTAGGAGCAACGCAGAAAAATAAACAACAAAAAAACATTTCAGCAAAGAGAGACATAATGAATCACAATGAGTTATAACTGCAACACATTTTTCTGATAAGGGCAAACGAATATGCCAAAATACATGTCAATGACAATGCAGATTCCATGTCATACACATACTGTGTGTATAAAAGACCACAAATACAATTAATAAATGAAAAACATCCAGTGCTTAACAGATAAAAGTGCCACACTTTGTTAAAACAGCCAATTTCCTTTTTGACTCTCTAAATGTGCTTGTACACGAGCTCCTCCAAAGGTTTTGTAGTTTTTAGTCTTTCCTTATTCGAGTGATATGCGCTATATCTACTACCTATACAGCTGCCCAGAGGTGTTTCCAAGATGGCTGCCAAATCAATTAACATGCGTGAGTGTTAAGCTCTATATTCCTCTGCCCTCACCAGACCCCCAACCGTACACTGATGCAACAGCCCTGAAATTAAAACATCCCTTTAAACCGAACTTTTAACAGCACTTGGAGCCTCTGAGACAGCAGGCCCCCTTATCTTAATTTAACCCACAAAAAAAGATGAAAGCAAAACATGACACACGCAAAAAAAGGAAATGAAGATGTAGAGCTCGAGTCTAATGAAGGGTGTTTTACCTCCAGAAAAAAGCTGAGACCAAAGAGCAAAGCTTAAAACTGTTAAAAGGCCACAGGCACTTTGAGCGACCGATAACTATAGGGTCTTATACAGCTCAATGTATAATACTCAAATACATTTAAATTTACCCTAAGAACCGACTTCAAATACTCGAAAAAAATGCCAGACATTATATTAAATGGTTACTTTCATCATAATTACTGTGGTCTAATGCAGGAACTCCTCCATATGCTGAGAGAGAAAGAAGGGCAAGAAATAAATGGAGTTAAATAAAAGTATTGGTGGAATAAAACACAGTATTCCATAATGCAACAGATTCCTATATAATAGCAGTCAACCTAAACAGCATGTTTGGACATCATAGGTGTTCATATCCTATACCTAGAAGTCACATGCATTCTTTACAAAGAAAGCAATCCCAGAATGCACTGCAAACTCAATGCCATGAAGTTCCATAAAGTTCCCCCTGCCTCCCCTGGAGGTTCATCCAGGTGCGTGAGGAAGAAGAGTGAGATGAAGAACATCAGTCCTGCCCCAGATCCTGCAAAGTGCCAGTGCTGACGCATCTAATCATGAAACAACTGTTTTTATTGGCCGGCAAAACCAACCACCACTTTCTGAAATGAGGAGCCTTGGGAAATCAAGACAGAAGTTTTGAGTCTTTTAAAAGAATAGTTCCCACAAAAATGAAATGCATAGAATGAGCCAAATGTCATGATGTCATAACACAAGAATCAATCAGGTTAGATGTGCAGATATTTGATTTAGGCTCTGTATAAACACGTTGATAAATGGTTTGCTACAGTAGTGTACAATACCATTAATGAGATGATTTAAAACCTTTAAATCGTATAACCATTTTCTCTTTTTGCAAAAAAGGGGCAGGAAAGACATATTTTATATAAATACCCATATTAAATATAATCATTTTATTCATGATGCAATAAACTGATCAACCATTATAGGAAAACACACAATGTTATTTATATATACAATAATACTAATATGTAATATATAATACATATTAGTGCCCCTGATTCATCACTGTTCTTCAAACTTTCTCACCTGTTAAGTGTGATGAGCCTCAGAACGGCAGGTAAAGCTGTGAGATTCCTTGAGGTATCAAACCCATGTAGGTACCACTTGAATGCGTTCAAGCAGATATTGAGATCTTGGTATCTTGAGATCTTGAGATCAGACTGAGAGGTCCCTCCATCTTATTGAATAGCCGCAATCGGTTTTATTATAAGACATATCTTATTCGATAAACTTTAACACTCAGCTTTTCATAACTTATTTTACATCCTTATAGTGCAGTCACTTCATTTATTTGTAGATTTAATGGGTTAATTGTGCATTTAATAAACAACCGCTAGAACTATCGGTGATGCTAGACGTTTATTGTTAAACTTGGCATTCTTCGTTTGTTTAAAAATGTATCTGTCAGTTTAAATTTTATTTTTAAATTTATTATAATGTTGTCCTCATAACTCTCAGGTCAGACATCATCACACTTCACAGCTACAGTTAAGACACACACACACACACACTAACCCTAACCTCAAACTAAATTTGAAGTGTATTTATATATACCATATATTTTGTTGCACACTGATATCATATCAGTTATTCTGCCTACATAAATAAAACAATAATCAAATATGTATTCTAGAGTCTTAGACCTTTGAAATTATATAGTTTGTCATAATTGTATCAGAATTTAATTGTGATATATTGACAGTCAATTAAGGGCCGACACTATCCATTTAATAAAATAATTCTGTTGGTTTGTGGTTACATTTGATAACATTTCTTATCAAAAAAATGATCCAACATTATTTCATTATGTAGTAGTTAACATACCAAGTATTATTTAAGTGCATTTATGTGGTTATATTTGAATTTATACTAACTGTATAAAACCTGCAACATCATATATTTTATTAACATAAAATTATGAACTAAAAATATAAGATAAACTTATACAGTATT
This sequence comes from Ambastaia sidthimunki, assembly GCA_036877625.1. Classification (NCBI taxonomy): domain Eukaryota; kingdom Metazoa; phylum Chordata; class Actinopteri; order Cypriniformes; family Botiidae; genus Ambastaia; species Ambastaia sidthimunki. The sequence continues at coordinate 13,149 of JAZGTK010008731.1, read as the reverse complement.
ATTACTGTAGGAAGCTCTTTATAGCACATTAAAATCAACCTACAATAAAACCATAATCAAACTATAAAAAGATATAACACATAATAGCCTAAACCTACATTAAATACAGTTTTGTGGTCAAATTACATTTTAACGCTCAACTTTCAGTAAAACTTGGTTTAATGGATCACACTTTTTGTCATTTATACGTTCACATTGTTTTTATCCTCTACAACAGCATATTTCTATAAGGTCCTTTTTTTACTTTGCCTTATTCAATAGATTATTTACAGAGTTTCTGAACTGATAGTCTGTGTAACAGTTGCGTCCTCCTCTTCATTAAAGCAGATAATATGGTTAATAGGTCCAATATTGTACGTATCATCTTGGCTGTTAGACTCAACAGTGCGCTGCTCTTCAGCCACACCCATCTCATCGGTGACATGGCTGCTGCTGATTGGCTCAGAGGAGAATGACAATAAATGGTGCTGTGTTATTGGATCGTGAAGATGGGAGGTAGATGCGCCAGCCTCAGGAAGAAAATGTGTTTGAAACAAGGTTTCTAACTGAACCAGGTAAGTTTCGATGTCAACCTCTGAGACCTGCTCCAAAATATTCTGGATTGATGCGAGCATCTGTAGATAAACATACATAATAAAGATTATACATATACATAATAAACATACATAATAAAGTACAGAAACCTCCATACATTATATATATATTACATGCATACATACACATATGTTGAATGAGAATGATGTTTAATAAAATATATTACCTTTCCTAGGCAAGTCAAAGAAGCATCTCTGTGGAAAAGCCTGTTCATTGGAACACTCCTAAACAAAGAATTAACATAATTATCAGACCAAACATAATTCAAGCTGTATTAATGCAGTATATGTTAATATACAACAAACACACAGCGTACCCATGACACTGTCTGTACTTAAACACCACCCATTCTGCTCTTCTCATCACTTCTGACCAATCAGGAAGCTCAGACAAGTACTTGAGGGTAAACCGGTATGGAAGTTCTGAAAAACATTTAGAGACGTGTGTATAATTGGAATTAGAGAAGCTTATCGACCATGTATACATGAGCATACAAGCAGTGCCCCCCTTTACTCAACTGTTTTGACAAAAATTTACGGAACCTGAATTGATAAATACAGGGTATTTATCAAATTTTCATAACTTGCCTTAAGTATGAAGTGCATCAAAAAAAAATTAGGCTGATAGTCAAGTAGCTAGTCGTCAGATAAGAGTATTGTATGTTAATGGTTTACAAACTGCATTCAACAACTGCAAGCTTGAGAGATGTAACATACTCTGAGGTCCTGAGGGTCCAACCTCTTCCTGCACCAGCAGACAGGTGGTCTGAGAGAGGGGGGAGGAGTTACTAGGGTTATACGGACTGACAATCATCCCAATAAATGGCGCACCACCTCGAGAGAAATAACTCTGCAATTCACAAAGAAAAATTGTAGACATCATAAAATGTTCTGCTAAAAGGTTCATTATAGTACTACAGAACAAGAATCTGTTACCTGGTATTTGGCTTGAGTGTCAATGTCTCTGAGGGAGGGGTTTGGGTCAAAAGCCGGGTGAGAATGGTACCAGCCCACAACACTGTGACCTTTGACCCCGAGCAGCTCAGAGGCCTGAGTTTGAGACACGGGGTCCATCTCACACTGCAGACCTGTGCTCAAGCTGTTACATGGTTCTGCTGTACAGATCTACACACACAAAAACATTAAAATAAATTACATTAAAGAAACTGATCAAGTAATATCTGCACAGCAAACACAAGTGTTACACAACCTGCTATCATGGGAAGGGAAATTTTCTGTCTGAGAGCAAAATACTCCACAAAACATTATTTGAGTGGTTCTGTGGGCTGTTAAACAGCTACCGGTGAAGGAAGGGACAATTTCCCAAACTCCCCAAAAAAATGTGGGAGTTGATTTAGTCTGTAAAGATCACTTTTCCACTTTTTATGGTGCTGGTCGTAGTTTGTCCATCTTTGTCAAAATGGAGGGATTTTTCTGTTCCTGTGCGCGCTCAGATGTGACTCAAGTTAAAAGCAGAATCGATTCTGAATTTTTAAAAATTTTAAATTAAGAATCGCAATGCATAAACTACCCTAAAAATTTTTTTTTTAAATATCACTCACCTTTAAAACCTTTGTCTCCTCATCATATGTCCCCCCTAAAAGGCCAATCACCTCTCCCATAGACACATGAGCATGCTGGGAAAAATCTGATTGTTAATATCATAAAAAGCTTGGAAAATAGAAACAATTTAGATTTACATCACATGACACTTACTATATCCATGACAACAAGAGCCTCGGCACAAACAAGCACACTAAACGGTTCCTGAGGGAACACGAAACACCAAACAGAATAAGTGTGATGTCACATGTTCTTCCACTAACTGTGAATTTCTTTTGATATATGAACATTTTTTACATTTATCGTAAATCTGAGCAGGAATCTCAGGGATGTGTATTTGTACCTTTATGTCCTCCCCAAAAGACTTGCAAGGAATGAGCTGGAATGGATCAAAAGACCTGCAGAAAGAAAGAATTATGGAAAATTATTAAAAATGATTGTTGTTGCTCTTCATGTTGTTTTTATGAACATAAGTTGGTAACACAGCGGCAGCAAAAGGTGTGTGTTTACCCTCTCTGTCTGGAGATTTTAGATGGTTTTGGTGCTTTTTTCTTCATCTCCTCTCTCCTGAGGGCAAGCTCCTCTGCACTGAGATGCTAAAAACACACAAGAACATGTCTTAACAAGCTGTTTTTGCTTCTTCATACAATACATTAAACACACATAACTGTTCCAATACATTGTATTTTAACAATTTTATGGTTCTAAAGAGGTAGTTCACCAAAAAATTTAAATTTCATCAAATATCCCATTTGTCTTTTTTTCCGGGAGAGAAGATATTTTGAAGAATGTCACCACTGTTCAAATGCAAATTATTACTGAGACTGTTGGTGACTAATAATGAATTCTAACAATCACCCTTTGATGAAACAAAGTCATACGGGTTTGAGCAACATTAAGGTAAATACAGGATTACAGAACTTTCAAATTTTGGTGAACTGTCTCTTTAAGAATGAAGCTCAGCTGCATTAGTCCATAAACTGGACCTGAAGAGATGAATTGTCTGTAAATCATATTTCAAGTGAAGGTCTACAGAGTACTTCAAGTTCTTCAACCTCATATGTCTGGCCCTCCAGATCTTTAGCATCACACCAGTTCCCCCACATGTCCCGAATTCTGCGCTTTCTAGTACGCTGGAAAAACAAAACACCAAAATGGTGCGATCATCAAATAAGAAGCTTAAAAAATGCCAACAGACAATTATTAACAGATAACAATGAGAAGATAAGATATAATATAAGATATAAAGGTGTCACAGCACAATATAGCGTCTCTCACCATAGACTGCAGTCTCTGGGCAAGATGATACGCCTCCAGACTGTCTTTGCTTTCCTTCAGCCGAGAGCGATCAACTAAACGTGGACGGTTGTAGATCGCCTGATCTACAGATGATGGGAAAAAACGTGACAGTGCGAGTTCGTATTTTGAATCATGTCCATGTTTATTAAAGAAATGATTTTTAGCTTAACATAAGACACTGATTGCAAATAAGCATTACCACAGTTGAAGTTGATGGCTCCAATGAGCTCCAAGTAGGTGTGAATTCGACCAATGCAGTTTACGTCCCCACAATTCTTTAAGCCCGGACGAACCGACGTCTTGTTCAGGTACTTAGGTTTGCTTTTCCCCCTGCACAGACATTTCAGACATTTTCAAGAAAACGATCAAGAAAATGCAATTCAGAAAAACATCTGACTTGTTCTGTGTACCTGTTTTTAATACAATAAAACTATGTGAAAAACTTGAAGATATCTAACAACTTCAGAGGGACAGGATGTATAAACAAGAAGTTGGTCCTAAAAATGTTATGACTGAACGGTTCCTCAAGAACACAGTAAATACAAGGTCTCACCATTGGTCCAGAATGTAATTGCGAATTTTGAGATATCTCTCTGGGGTTTTGGATGGACGACCCTCAAAAAATTCTGAGATGGCCTGCTTCTCCTCTTCCGTGATGGTGTTTAAGTCCAATGTCACCTCCTGCTCAGGAGGTCTGAGCTCCTCCTCGTCCTCCTGGTCTCCCTCTGCATCATCCTCAGGACCTGATTCCTGCTTATCTGAGGTAAACAATATCCATTATTTTATGATCACCATGGTTACAGGAAAGAAATGAGTGGTAGCAATGCAGTATTCAAAGATACCTGCTCCTTCGCTGCTCTTTTCCCCAGCAGGACTGTATTTGCCTGGGCTGTCTGATTTAGATAAGCTGTCCTCCTCTGGTTCTGAATCAGTTTTAGTCTGGGAGATGCCAGCGTTTCCATTTGCGTCTGGATCAGTGAGCCCATCTGAAGTCCTGGTTGCTGATTCTGACAGTTCATCTGTTAGGGGTGATTTTTGACTGATGTCTTCTTGATGGTCACAATCTGGGAAGTCCTTATGTACATCCAAAGCCTCTGAGTGGTTTTCTGTCTGTAACCCATCATCGCTGAAATCATCAGTGATGTCAACATCCTCATCATCAGAGAGCCGTTCGATGCGCACAGCATTGGTCAGTGCTGAGACGTGAGGCTGGAGGGAGGGGGCTACATCTGTAGAGAGTAATGCTGGGCTTGGAGTGGCTTTAGTGGAGGAGACCTCAGCAGGTATGTCCGTTTTATTCTAAAAGGCCAAACAAAGGATAAAATTACTATTAATTACAGGATATCCTGATAGAAATCTTCATGTGTCAATGACATGATGCTTATTTTTTGTGACTGGACTAACAAATATGTAAAAAAAATACACTTCAAACCATTTTATACATAACAATGATTTGAAAATGTGACGAACATGCTTAAATGATAATAGATGATGATTTGGATTAAAATTTATATTTATTTATTTTGTAATATTATTGTAATAACCTCAGTTTTATTATCCTATCCTGAGATCATATGTATTCACTAATTTATTTTTTTAATGACAAAATGATGTATTTTTATTTGGTTACTGCATTATCTGTTAATCAATATTATATAATCACTGGCTGCTTTAATTTAATAGCCGTAAACACTCTGAACTCAGTGCTTATGAGTTTTCTTATGGTGATTTAGAACTGGGATATAGAAGTCATACCTTATTTTTGAAGTACTGCTTAGCATAACTCTCCACCTGTAGAACCGTTCTAGTGCCGATCAGTTTGGCAATTTTGGTCCACCTGCGGCCAAATTCAGCCTAGAAAGGAAATGCAAAAAAACAAAATGTAAAATTCATTTCTTATTACAAAGGGAAACGTTGAGACACTTCTCGTTTTGTCCTGTATGGTAGAAAAAAAACGTACTAGCCCTTTCTCGAAAAGATCCTTCTCTTCTTCAGCCCAACGAGTTGATGATCCAGAACTCTTTACCAATGATCTAAAATGAAATAAAACAAGATCTTTTCTACTTTTGTTTTACTCAACAAATTACTAGACGTATTTTTTTTATTTGTTGACGTTTTGAACAATCAGATGAAAGGAAAGAGATGATCTACACTCACTTTTTGACTTTGGTCCCCTCGCTGGTCCATGCAACTTTCGGTGCTTTTTTACTGGCAAAATAATACCTTTCTTTATTAAGAAAATAACCAGATGGATTCAAAGATTGATCATATTCATAAAATATCAATTTATTAAAGGATCCAAAGCGACTTTCAGTCAATTCAATATATAAAATTTTTTTTTATCAGTTTTTACATTCCCCTGGGATCGAACCCACAACCTTTACACTGTTAATGCAATGCTCTACCAGTTGAGCTACAGGAAGGCAATAATAAACAGTGTAACGTGTAACATATAAAGTGAAGGATACTGTTCTTCAAGCAACATGTTCTCAATGGCCTGTCTGTTCTCATCACTGATAGAGCTGTCCAGAGCCCACGGCTGAGCAGAGACAAACACAGTACAAACATCTCCAGACACACATCTGTACTGAATGAATTAATTACACATGTTCTCTTACAGATAAGTGGTCAACAGGTTAAAAATAGTATATAAATGCTAAACTCATTTGTTGCTTTACCAACATATTGCTGTTTGTCTTCCATGCAGACTGTAAGTATTGATCCTGGAGAATCTCAGCACTGCTCAGATCACTGTACAGAAAACAAGCACAACGTCATATCTTACATACAAGTCACAAGGACTTTAATAAATGTTGCAGATTTGTTTTAAGCTGTCGTTATATTTCTGAAACGTCTCCCAGTCATTACACAATGTTTACAGTAATGCCGGTACAATGTATGTCTACGTTGCTACGTGGCTTTAAAGGCAAAAAATGTTAAGCCCATATTTTTATTGAAGTACTTGGCAATGACATAAACGCGGTCTCTACAACACGACTGCTGTCATTTTTGCTGCTAAATAGACCACACTTTAAAACTTGAAGATTAAATATATCTTATTAGCAACAAAAGCCCTATATTTATTTTAACATGTATTTATTTGCTAAAAGTGTTTTTGCGCAGGATCAACAAACAAGCTTGAATGAATTCAGATACCCAGAGGCGCACATTTCACCCTGTCTTTCACTTTTATGAACTTTATAAGCAAGAATAACTTCATAACATTATCCGAATAGCTAGATATGAACGCAAAACCTCCTACCCGACATTTTCATCGCGTTCATCTCCCTCGATGTCAATAACATCCAACTCGTCAGCCATATTTGTTGCTTGTGTGAGAAGAAAGACGAGTTACAGTTTGTGTTCTTCACAGCGCCACTCACTGGCCGGATGCTGTAAGTGCCACAGTTTCATAGCCTTTTCATTTACAAGACATTAAATAAAACTGTAAATAAAAACTCCAATAATTATATTACAACTGCCTTAATAGACAGACCAACATAAGCAATAATTGCAATATTGGCAAACAGTCTTTGTTTTCTTGCTATCGGTTTCTTTCTTTAACCCTGAACCCTTGTTATACTGAATCTGTATTTACATTGTGTATAGAAGTAATTTTAAACGCCCAGAGTGGCTGGATTTTAAAATAAGAAGAACAAAACAGAACTTAGAAAATATTCAAACTCAAAATTATGCTTAAAACATTTCATTTACATATGTACAATTACAATTAACTTATTTAAAATGATTAAATGAGTCAGAGGGCTTCACTCACATTCTGAGTCTCAGTCTCAGTTCTGGAAATACACAAACATCACTGATCGCACACTAAAATAATGACGCACATTGCATTCAGCACAGCATTTGATGACATAAACTCCCATAACACGTGTTCATGTACGAATTTCTGTATGTATTTACAAGTTACAAACACTTAGAAAATCTGTGTGTCTAATGCATTTCTGTGATGCTCCAGCTGGTGGGGCTTATCTCCCTGAAATATATTTTTGTGTGAGCGTTAGGTTAAGTGTGTTTTTACTTTGAGGGCACCTATATGCTGGGTCACGATCTATATCACATTAACTATTTAAAAAGGAGGAGCCAATCTATATGTTCCGCCCCAACAAGAAACTTGTCAAAACAAGAAAGAAAACTGAGCTGTTTAAGCCACTTGACGGAATTTTTAGGTCTATTACTGAATTTTGAAATAGTTTTGATACTTGTCACCTTCATACAGTTTTAATCATCTATTAAATAAATCGTAGTTTAATAGTGTTGCAACGCGTGAATCCGGTCGGCTCAGGTTTGTCTGTTTTCGTTTATTTACATTTACTGCATACCATAAAAAACATTAATATTTAGAAACTGTATTAGTATAGAGGTAAAACTCTTCTGCTTAGTTATTTAATCCCTAATAATAATGTTTCAATAAAAGTAATTTATTAAGTTGGGTAAATTATAAAGATCTCACATATTTTGAGGTTAAGGATCACAAAGTCCAGTAAGCTTATCAGCGGGCATCACTAAACAAACGCCCATTTTGGCTTTAGCTGTAAGTTCACACTTGTGCATTGAAGAATGATGGTCTACTTATGTTTACTTATGAATTTATATTCTATAAATTCTAAATAGATAATTGCCTATTATATTTCCTCGCGATAATTTTTGATAATTTGATTACATTTTATAATTGTTTATAATTGTTAAAAACAGATGACAGAATTATGTGGAGGCTGTTGTTTAGACAAATTAATGGTCGAAATAGCTGCATAATTTTTCCTTCTTGCCCCCAGTTAACTTGGAGGGGAAAATTTTCTGAAAAACTATTATCATTTAAAATATGCTTTTTTTTTATTCTGTAAAGCTGCTTTGCTACAATACAGATTGTGAAAAGCTCTGTGGAAATAAAACTGAACTAAACAGAACATCCCGAATGAGTTTTTGAAAGATTCTTGAATCTTTAGATTGAAAGTTATTAAATTATTCATGACTTATATTACATAAAAACAGTCACTTGTCGCCACCTGCTGGCGTGACGATATAACGTAATCAAGTCATTACAGAACAAATGTTTCAGAAACCATAAAGTCATATCATGTAGACAATGACCCTTATATAAAGTATTTTGCATTAAATTGTATCTAGGCAATTCACATCAAGATTATTTTTTTCTGTTTGTCTTTGACTGTTCTGCCAAAACTGTTAAATCAAGTAAACAGTTTGCCAGACTTATTCTGCAGATTTTATTGCGATGTAGTTTGAGAACGATAAAGTTTTATGAATCTGGGGCACAGGGGTTAACGCTAGAATATACATTAACACAACCTCTACAACCCTTGAACCTTAGTCATTTAAGACATTCCTTAACCTGTAGTTTAGCTTCTCAATTGTATGTTGTCTATTTTCACCATAGACTACAAATTGTTTGCAAAATAATATGTGAAAAACAACTTTTTTACATTCTGTTGATCTTATAGTTTTTACTATCACACAGAATCAATAAAACTATCTTTGTTTAGATAATAAAGACTGAGAACAGTGATAGTGAAATTGCCTGCAATTATGGCAAATTATTAAACATGCTTGAAATCTTAACTTAAAACATAGTTCACCCAAAAATGAAACATGTTCATGTCAGTCCGAACCTGAATGACTTTTTATCTGTGGAACACAAATAAGATATTTGTCTCAGTGAGAAATGCCTCATGGTTTTGTGTCCATACAATGGAAATCAATGGGTTGTATGGTTGAGTGAGTGACATGTTTTTTGTGTTGATGCGACCTCTGCATTTAACCCATCCTTTGTGCGGAGTGAACACACACTGCATGTCGTGAACACACACACACCCGGAGCAGTGGGCAGCTATCACTGCAGCGCCCGGGGAGCAATCGGGGGTTAGATGCCTTGCCGGCGCTGGAATCAAACCAGCAACCTACTGATTACAAGCCCGACTCCTTAACCAGTAGACCACAACTGCCCCACCAGTAGACCACAACTGGTTACAACATATTTAAAAATATCTTCCTTTGTGTTCATCAGAAGCAGAAAAAGTCATACAGTTGTAGAATGACACAAGGGTGAGTAAATGATGGAAAAACTTTCATTTTTGGTTGAACTGTCCCTTTAACTCACTTTTCTTTAACTTTCTTCAGTTAAACCCTAAACCAGTGCCAGCTCAAACAAGCCTTCTCTGTAAGACTTTAGACACGCTCAGCTGCTTACATAACCGGCTGATTTCAATGAAGAACTGCCTGTTACTAGTGAACAACAACTCTCTGCCATTTCTGAATATTGAAGACCTGAAACCATCATTAGCTGAGGTAGGAATTACTGTATATATTTGCCATCATGTGTATTGAGTTTGCATATTGTACTGCCTGTGTTTGTGTTATCTTTGATTTTTGGCCTGTGATATGTTTCTTAATGATTAACCAGTTGCTGTAGATCTACACCAGTTTGGATTCAAACAGTTGGAATGATTCCTGTGATCGTACAGTGTTGATAGAAGTCTAAGCAGCATGGCTAAGCGTGTGGCTGTGATTGGAGCGGGCAGCTCTGGGCTGGCCTGCATCAAATGTTGCCTGGATGAAGGGCTGGAGCCGATGTGTTTTGAAAGCAGTGATGATATTGGCGGACTCTGGAAGTTTAAGGTCAAGACTAAACTTAATTTTAGACGTTAAACATTTACAGGCTGGATTTTGTGGGGTTTTCCACTAGTATATCTATAACCTGTCTGTGTTCTGTATGTTCACAGGAAACACCAGAGCTGGGTCGCACCAGCATTTATCGATCTCTCACAGTCAACACCTCAAAAGAGATGATGTGTTTCAGCGATTTTCCCATGCCGGATCATTTTCCAAACTACATGCACAACTCCCTGGTCATGCAGTACTTCAGACTCTATGCCGAGCATTTCGACCTGCTCAGATATATTCACTTTAAGGTTATTAGCACCATACCATTATAATAGATGCCGGGTGATTGGGTTGTATCGTAGTTTATGGCATGTCTGATGATTATCAGTTACTCACTAACTATGTGTTGTGGTATGTGTCTCAGACGTCAGTATGCAGTGTGAGGCAGAGGTCTGATTTCTCAGAATCTGGTCAGTGGGAGGTCGTGACCTCAAGCAAAGATGGACAGGAGCAGAAACATGTGTTTGATGGTGTGCTAGTGTGTGTAGGACAGTTCACACAACCGATCAAACCGCTCTCATCCTATCCAGGTGCTGATCTCTGATCACAGATCTGTTGGATAGTGTTAAAACACTGTGGATAGTAAATTAGTACATGGTTTTCATATATATATAAGAGATTGGGGCTTGTTGTCATAAGGCCTGTATCTCAGTAACAATTCTGTATGTATAATTGCTGTTTGTATATACATGTTTGCTGTTTCATGGATATATAAAACTGAGAAAGAGAATGAGAGAGATAGAAAAATTATAATATGTTGTATAAATTGTTGTCATTTTGTTTGCTTCAGGTGCTGATACATTCCCAGGAACAATTGTCCACAGCTGGGAATATAAGGACCCTGATCCTTACTGTGGGAAGAGAGTTGTGGTAATTGGGATTGGGAATTCTGGGGGAGACATTGCTGTGGAGCTCAGCAGAGTGTGTGAGAAGGTAAGACAAACACTTTACTGTTTCCCGTCACTCTAGTTCTCATTATCACAGTTGATGCTGAAACAAATCTAGTCTTGTTTTTTTACCCTACTGTGGTTCTCTGATTCTTCACCCTGACTTTCTTTAGGTTTACCTCAGCACCCGTTCAGGGTCATGGGTCGTAGGTCGCATGTCAGATCGAGGGCTTCCTCTGGATTTGATAATGAATAGGCGGAATCTGGATCTGCTGTTATAGCTTCTGCCTCGATCCCTCCTTAACTGGATTGGAGAGAGAAAGTTTAATAAGATATATGACCACACACTGTACGGACTGAAGCCTAAACACAGGTGATTGATCACTGCTCAGTTCAACAGCAAAATCACCCTAAAATTTCACATATTGAATTGTTTATCTATGTAATCTACATTGTTTTTTATACTGAATTTTAACAATTCTCTTATTTTTTGCATACATTTCTGTAAGTTGATACCTAAATGAAACACAACTGAAAAGTCAGTAAAATTACAAAAGTGTGTGAAATTTATGATGTTAAAAACAGGAAAATCTCTTCAAGTAAAGTTAACCATTTTTTTAACCATTGTTTTACTAAAAAATAAAAAATCTCTGTTTTAAAAACTTATAAAAAAAGCATGTGGAAGTATTGCATTTCTGATAATGCCATGTGCCTCTGACCTCATTATTCCAGTGGCTTTTACCTTTATGTCACGATTACAGAATCTTTGACCAGAGGCCTATTATTAATGACGACCTGCCAGGTCGCATTCTGGTGGGAGAACTGGTGATGAAACCAAATGTGCAGAAGTTCCAGGACTCGACAATCATATTCGAGGATGGTACCGAGGAGAACATTGATGCTGTGATCTTCTGCACAGGATATAATTATGCGTTCCCCTTCCTCCCCACCTCCTTAAACTCTGGTCCTGATGGAGAAATGAGGCTCTATAAGAGAATCTTTCCCCCATCTCTAGAGCGTCCAACACTGGCCATCATGGGCCTGTTTCAGGCCAACGGGGCAATCATGCCAGCCGTAGAAATGCAAGCACGCTGGGCCACAAGGGTCATCGCAGGTATTCTGGAAGGTTAAACATATAGGTTCAAAGTAATGTCATAGGAAATAAGGAATTCCTTTAACAGACCTACAGAGACAGGCAGCTAAATAACTAAATAATCATAAGTATGCCATTTTATTTTTTAATTTTCCTTCTGTTCATCTTCTCTCCAAGGTCTCAACTATCTTCCTTCGGCAGTAAAAATGCATAAAATTATTGAAAAAGATTTAAAAGCAAATTTAAAAAGGTACTTTTTTATTTAAACCTTGATGACTTTTAAATACATTTTATTCTAATAACAGATTAGCCTGATTTTATTAACTGAATTTATTTTGCTAGGCTCCCTTTGACCGATTTCTCTGCTGTCTCTCTGTAGTTACCCATGTCCGAGGAAGGCTGCCCTTCAAGTGATTTATATGCCTTACCTAGACACCATAGCACGGGAAGTGGGCGTCCGCCCAAATATTGTTTGGCTGCTCCTGAGAGACCCCGCTTTGGGTTTGAGGGTTTTGTTTGGTCCCTGTACTCCCTACCAGTATCGACTTAGTGGACCAGGGCGTTGGAAAGGTGCCCGTCAAGCTATCCTAACTCAATGGGAGCGTGTGACCAAACCCATGAAGACACGTCCCATTCCAGAACCAGAACCAGCATCCGGCAATATGCTCTACTGGCTGGGCCTGGCTGGAGGGGCTGCAGTCATTTTTGTTTTAATAGTGAAGCAAAAAATTCCACTATTTCTGAGAATCAAATAGACTGTTTACAGAATTTCTGTGCATTTACATCTGTTTTGCATAGGAATTCTAACTTATAATATGAAATTATTTATCATGAATCAATCATTATTTACTCACTCTGGTGTATTTCCAAGCTGTATGACCTTTTTTCTAACTAACACAGAATATAACATTTTGAAGAATGTTTGAGTTGTGTTTTTTTACATAACACAACATGTCCTTGAGTAGATCTTTGTCAGGGCATTAGTTCAAAATAACCATCAAAATCAACACAAAAATGA
>JAZGTK010008730.1:0-17966 GCA_036877625.1 Ambastaia sidthimunki | reverse complement strand
ATTTTCTATCTTGTGAAAAAGCTCATCTTATGCTAACGGAAGTTGTTTTCATCTAAGCCGTATTTGTTCTTACAATTACTGCTCAAATTTCTCCAGGAGAAAAATTAAATGCTTAACATGTTTAAAAACATAAAAATCTTATTAGTCATGAATTGTTCATTTGGGTAAAACCACCTAAGATGGGCAGTCACGGCACTGATGTTATGCCAAAATGTCCTTCACATAAAATACCTGGTTTCATCAATGCTTGTAAAACCACATTTTATGATATACATTTCCTATGTTACAAAATAATTCAGTGGATCAATTACGTTTATTTTTAAGTTGCTTTTGTTCTATTTTAAGTGTTACTGTCTGGCTACTCCCCTTCTACAGGACTTCATTTCCCAGAATGCACTTAAGATTCAGGGCTACTGCCTCAGAAGGTGCATTTAAGTATCTTTTAGTTTTATTGACAAAAATGTATTTCCTGTGCAAATTTCAAATCTAATAAAATTTAAATTTACCTTAATCGATCTCTTAGACATCAACATTAACTTACAGCTTTAAATGTGTTTTACTTGATAATGGAAACACACTATAGAATTCTAATTCTATAGAATTTTTCTTTGCTTTCCTTCCATCACTGTGCACATACACGCTTTCTACAAATTTACACTTGTTTTACTGTAAAGATGAATTAAATAAAATTAACTAGAAATGTATACTTTTAAAAAAACAAACTGTGTCCATTAACACCATCATATGCAACCATAAAGCAAAATCTTCCAAATTAAATTAAAACACCAAAATGTTAAGGTATAGGGTAAAATATTAATGCAAACAAAAGATGCAGAAAACTCCTTATTGTGACTTCAATATCTTTACTTGGTTTTAAAACCCCTCAAGACAAACAGAGAGCTTCGTATTTACAAAAACTGCTAGGCTACTGTTTTGCAACCTTTTATGAAAGCACGCTATTATCATCCACAGCTTTTCCCCAGATGTGTTTTGTAACAACGACAATGATAAATCACAATCAATTTTAACATCATGTTTTTTTACGCTGTTTGACGGCACTGTCGTCCACTCTATAGAAAACAACAACACAATGCAATAAAGGCGGCTAACGGAATGAAGAAACGCCACTTTCTCCTTTTGTTCTGTAAAACTCCTTATGACATTTTCAGTTTCGGTACATGTCTGAGTAGGTTTGGGGTGGAGGGGGGCTGAACTACACCCATGTAAACACGAGAGCACATGATGTTCAGAACATCAGTCCAAGCCGAAAACAAGTCCCATTCTTCATTAGTCCGATCATTGATCTGAATGCTACATGTGACACATTTTCCGACATGTTGGCAGGTTTATCAGACGTGTTCCTGTAGGCTTGATGCGTCTACACACATGATCTGATGTACCTTTAAGAATTGCACCGTCTTACACCGTGTTTTCTCCTCACAGACAGTATCTGTATATGGGTTGCGTAGTAAAAATGTATGTTATTAGGCTCTTAAAGTGACAGGGGATGAAAACACAAGCCCGTGTTTATTTGCGCTTCCCTCGAGCACGTTTGCTGATGTCAATGAGATGCGACGCGTAACGTGAAAAAGAGACTGAAATGGGTCGGGAAAACGAATCGGGAGAACTTACTTGGTGCACGAACACATCCAGCGGTGGGTCGACTGGCTTCCCCTCGCTGCTGGTCATTGATATAAACCCAAAGCCCATGCGGACATTAAACCACTTGCAGTAACCGGAGCCAGCCAGAATCTGCGGCGGAGTCCTACCTCTGCGCGGCCCTCCTGTGCGGTCAAGGGAAAAAAAATCTCAGTGAGCCATGATGGTGATGTGTGCGTGTTTGTTCGTGGTTGTGTATCCTAATGAGATGCGTGATCGGGTCGCTTTGTACACCCCGTGGCAGCGATCGTGGGTCTGCATAGGCTGCGTTTCAGAGGGAAATCCCCAACTATTGCCCTACAGCACGCGTTCATTCAGCCGCCGTCTTGTGTCTACAGCCACCCCAGAGAAACTCAATGAAAAGTGGAGCTACACTTCCAGACGGATGGCGCACCGCCTGCCTTGCGATTGCTCAACGTGCCCTAGTTAGTACAATGTGTAACTTGTTGTAGCCGTTTCTTTTGCGTGTAGCTACCGTGTGTGTGAACCGCCTGGTGCGGGGCAGGTGTGCACACGTTACCCCCCACCTCACCACCATTCTTCATCACGCGCACAAACAACGTAAACAAAGCATGGCGGTGCGCGTGCGACAACGCGAGCTTGCGTCTAAACGCACGCCGATGTGAAAGAGCATTTAATGAAAAAAAAGCATCGTAACCTTCGGCCATGTTTCCCCGCGGACCCTCCGTGCCAAAGTTCCTACGAAATCTTTTCCTCGGTGAAATGGGGTGATGCGCGTCACCGTCGATCCGACATCCCGATTTCCAGCGGGGACAAATTTAGCGCACATGGTACGACGTGCGTCTCCTTTTTGGATATTTTGTCATGTCTGTTTTAACATCCCCTATCCACTCTCTCTTTCCCTCCCTCGCACATTCGCTGTCTGTCTCTCTCTCCCGCTCTCAGTTTCTCATTCGCTCGCTCGCAGCGCTGCACACGTGACTCCTCTGGGAGCCCGGGAGAGGGAGCAGAACCGAGCTGGAACCTTCAGCTGCACCGCCGAGTCACGTAAAGCATCTCAGTTTGAACCGCTTCAGTGTAGAAACTTGTGTGTAATATGCGCTCATGCACTGAAAGTTTTTATAAAGGAAGGGGAGTAGAAAGTCCAGGCGTCAAAACAAGCGTTGTCAGAATGTTTTTCTTTCATTTATATGTAACACTTAATGACGCGTTATGTAACTAAATTCCAACCACTGGTAACCACAGCCATCATACTTTAGTCCCATTAAAGTAAATACTTGTAATACGTATAACACTTCATATTTAGTTTTCTTTCAAAAGCGACGAAAGTTTTAAGCGTTTGGTAACATAGAATGAAACGTGTTTCGTTAAACTGTAAGTTTAATTTTGTCTTATTATATAAGGGCATATAACTTTAATTCAGTAGCTTCGTGTTTTTAAACAAACGAATCTAACAAAGGTCTATGTTTTTTCCTGACAGCATGTAAACAGATTGTGTAATTTCTAATTTGCTAAAAAGCTAAAAATCACATTGGACATCGGCTGTTTAGTCCTTCCACTTTGGAAAATATTCCATATTATCGTTTGGGGAAAAATAAGGGCAGCACTAAATGTTGTTTGTTGGAGCACATTTCAGTGCTGTGTGTTATTCGTGAAAACGTCTTTAACATTGATATATTTTCTGTGCTTTCAAGAGAAGAGAGTATTGATTCAAAACAACCATCACAACACTCCACGTATTGTAATATGTGAGTGGTCTGGTATAACTTAGCCCATATTTGCACGAAGATAAACTTATGCAAACACAATTCTAGGTTAAAAATATTTAACAGATAACATGTAATTTTACGTTTAAAGACTTTTTTCGGCTCTTTGATTTGTGTTCTTAGATTAGTTGAAAAACACAAACTGGCCAAATGGTTGAAAGACAAGAATTATATCAGCTTAAACTAACACATGACACCCAAATTAAATGTTTTTCCCTGTTATAAAAGCGATTCATACGTGTGTTTTTAGACGAAATTCGTTTAGTTATTATGCGTGCTTTGCTTTTCACAACCCATCCCATGATCAAGGCTTTGGGTATGGACGTTTTTCTCGATTCGTCTTTGAGTCAGTAGAAAAACACGCTAGAGGAGTGAATCAACAACTACCCCCACCACCTCTAGGCTCCACCTCCTTTTCCCCACCAACCTCCCACCCATTCCGACCACCCTCCGGAATTCACCCCTGCCCCCAAAGCTCAAGCCCCCCGCACCACAACTTGTGTAGAAGATGCTGTGTGTGTGCGTGTGTTTGCTGTGAGTGTGGAAGGGATGGATGGTGGTCGTGCCATTACGCGCAGGTCACCGATGTCAGATGTTACGGAGTTTCTCATTTCCTGCGCGAGGGTTTCCCATCCACCATTCATAAAACAACCCTGTGTGTCACGGACACACCCTCATGTCCCCGTTTGATCCCGTGAAAGTTAAGAAGTGTAGGAGTTCAGCACATACAATTTAATAACTGTTATTTATTAGTTTGCGTTTACCTGAAACCCCAATCCGACTTAAGCCAATGCATTTTTTAAAAACAGCACTGCGGGGTATTGATCTGGGGTGAAAACACGCATGTGACCGTAGAGTCTAAATAAACAGGAGCACCAGCGAGGGACACCAGTGGCAAATTATACTAACCAGTTAACTTGTTATTTTCTGGACTAATTGTTTATTTCATATGTCGTTGCTGTCTGTTGATTATTGCTGGACTTAATACGAAATCATCTAAACTAAACATAACTGTTTTTACAAAATTAACATGTTTTTCTGAATTAATATATATTTAGTCTAAAAAGTTTATATAAAAGGCTTCAGTTAAATGTTAAGGTTTTCTTCAAATCACAACACAGTAGTCATGACAGTTAAGTCAGAGAAGTTAGAGATCAAACAATAAATGCCTCAAGCAATAAATCAAAATATTGCTCAACATTGAAAGCTAAAAGTTTTTATTCATTTATTATAAGCTGTTTAGTTGATAAAGGCTGGAAGGGGTTTATAAACTACTATTAGCAATAGTTACACTTTTAAACTTGAAGGATCTTGAAGGATCTGAACGATTTTTTTAAACCAGAGGCTCAATTACACTCCAGAGAAATGTTTTCTAAACGTGAAATCACGTATCAAGGCTGTGCATATGCAAATAGTTGCTTTTGAAATGCAAAACAAAAACGCGACATGATTTACCAGCAGACATTTTCACTCTTAAGCTTTCTGTCTCATTTGAAAACCTTATATAAAAGTTACAGAATAAAAGCACTATTTTTATCTCGTGACAAACTGAAACTAATGTGCTGATATAATACAATTCATTTCTATAGAACATTATCAAGCTATCAGCTTAAACCTTTTAATAAATTAAGAGCTTACAGAAGAACATACTTTCAGAAGGTGTTTTAGGACAAACTCTTTGTTTTATCAAATCTTGAGAGAATTGAATCTGAAAATAATCACATTGATTGATCGACAGATACTGGATTGTGAATCAAAGGGAGAGGGGGAGGTTTCATTTTATAAACCCACCCGCTGGAGCAGACTCTGGGTGTATTGAGCAGTTTGAATCCGCCATACCTTCACCTTACCCACCCCCACCCTGCCGAACCCCCGAGGAAACGCATAGCTGTCAATAGAATCCATTGAGTTAACAGCACTTCTCTGTTCTTTTGGTTTAGTGATGCATTCAGTTCTGTAGTTCCTTTAAATCTTCCTGAAACTCTTTGTTGAACCAAACGTGAACACGATCACATTCTATCTATCAGTGGTCAATATTCTTCGCTTGTAAGAGTGATATTTTAAATGCATTGCTCACAATTGTGTATTGCTTTTTTTCTGAGAAGGCTGTTGCTTTGTATTTTCGACGTCACTTATACAAAGATGTATAAGATTCATTTTAAGACATTTAATATAAGGTTTTCGGGTTAGAATTGGTTTTGCTTAAGCCAATCAACTTAAGACAAACGAGTTTTGTGTTTTTTATTACTAACGTGTTTCCAGTAACAATCACAGCTAAATCTGCATTTAAAACGTTTGTGTTTATTTTATGTGGCATGTTGTTACAGACAAGATGGTTTTGGAGAGAGGAGATAATTGTTTCTTTTATACTTATTCTTGGATGTTAGGTGTTGGTGATATTTTCGTTTCTAATAAATTTTTAAAAATGTGTTTAAAAACGTTTCATGTCCAGTCTGGCATATTTCTCTGTTTAAAAACGCGAAGTTTGTCGAAAGGACAAACTTTTGATTTAGTGTGATATATATTGCTTGACTTCGCTATATAATCATGACCAGTTAAATCCGGATGAAAGTATTTATTCATCTATATTTAGATGTTATGAAAGTATCTGATGTCCGACGCAATTAATGTATTATAAATGAACAAATGTCTACACGTGTTATTTGCATCAAATAGCAACAGACGCAGCAGGTGTCAGTACATTTATTTAAAATATAATTTAAACTGACTTATTATAAGGATTCAATCGCTTTTTATAGTTGCTTGAAACGTGTGTGAATGTAATTTACGGCGCTTCGGGCGCCATCATTGCGTCACAATTAAACCATGACGTCAGACGGAAGTATGGAAGCTACGTCCAGGTTTCTTTCTCAGTCTCAATTTAACTGTGTCTCAGTCATTCACTGCCTAAAAAATGAACGAATTGCAGTAATTCGAGTGACTTTTGCGAGGTCTTTTCTTGGTTTAAACGGATGTCTGCGCATAGGATCAATAAATGTGCGTGGACAGATCACAGACATTCCTTGAGCTGATCATATCATTGCGAATTGGTTTAAACTCTTGGGTCGTCAGAACAGACATGCACATACAGGTAAAACTGATGATCTACTTTTATGCTGTCATACAGAAAAGACATTATTTCTTAATTCATGCACACATCTCTATTTCTACACACTGTAGGCTATAAATAGGTTTTATTAATGTTGTGTCTTACCTGCGATGGAGTGCACTGCCATGCTGTGTGTATTCCGTATCTGACCCTGCGGATAAGTTAAAAACATTTTATTTTATCTGCTTAACATGTTTTAACTACTAAACTAAATGTTGTTACAGTTTAAGGATCCACAGACCGAGTTTCGTTAATTTTTTAGTTATGTTTGGTTGCTACTGACGCTTTAATTTATGCTGAATACAGGAATTTTCCGGTATGAATATTTAATAGCTTCTGTGAAATGTAAGAGGAGTTTAAATCGCTCCTCGGACCTAGAACAATGAATGCGGGAGCGCGCAGAGAGGAACGCGCTTTGATTTTGGACACGCGCCACACTAGAGTTGAAAATAAAATAAATACTTATAAGTGATAATGAATTGTGTGTTTAGTTGTGACGTTTAAATGCATAGTCAGATTTTTAGGCTAAAGAAGATGCGATAAAATTGTCCCTGTCTCCAGGAAAATGTGGTTTTATTAAAACAACTCATACCTTTTATATGCTGTGTAGAAGTCTTGAAGATTCAGATCCAGGATGGAGATGTTTCTGAATTTCTGAGAAAACTCCTGACAATCTTTGGAAAGTTCCTCAGAGCAAAAATATCCCGTCAAATCCGACACATGCCTGTTGAAACAAGATTAAAAGCAAGATGTATCAAGCAGGTGAACAGAAGTTTATTTCCGAGTCATCTGTGGATAAACGGTCCTGCCTTTCTGTTAAAATCTTTTAGATCAGCACTTGAGGGGGTTTATAAAATGTTTATTAAATGTGAAATGACAACAAAGACTATATAACTTCAGCAGATTGAATTGTGGACTTGGTTATAAACAAATCAAACAACTTTTACAACTACAACTCGAATCAACAAACTCCTGTTAATAATTTTCATTATGAAAAACGCTGATATATTGTGTTATGTCGACTGTAGGCTGACTTTAAAACATGTTTGATGGGGGGTCTGATTGGCAGCCATTTTGTGTGGACATGCCTTAAACAAAAGACAAACTCCACAAAAGAAAACCCACTGATCACTAAGTTATTCTTTAAATAAAAAGATTCGCATATAATCACTAGCTCACGTTTGTTTATCCTATAAGATCAAGTTAAAACACTCCACGGTGGTTGATGTTCAATCTGCTTCAGGGTTACAGTATGAAGCATTGACTTCCAGCAGCGCCCCCTGGCTGCCGGTCAGCGTCATGACGTCAGTGTAGGACGTGCAGCAGTTTGGGGACGGAATGAAATTGAGCTACAGGTAATTCTGACGTAAGAGATGAGTCACAATTCACGAGAACTAAAATGTACTAGTCAAGTGAGCAGTTAAAAATGAACGATCAGCTGTAACAATATGGTATAGGAAAATGTAAAAAGCTGAAGAAATTCCGAACATCCAGTTGTTGTTGTCAGTAAGTGACACAATATAAGTATTTGTAGGTAAAGTATATATTTTTAATTTAATGTGTTGTCGAAATTGGCCACTGGGCCTTTAACGGAGTCTCCCGTGTTCTGTGAACAAGAAGTGTTGCAATACCAGCCAATCAAATTCTTATTATAAATTCAGAAAACACACAACTTGTAGTGTAAATGTACAGATGCAATGGACAGTCGCCTATTTATTTCACATGCATGCAGTTTCATTTTATGACGACATGCGCAATCTTACCTTTCATCCGCCATTACCGCGGCCTCAGAAATATGGGTGTGATTATGTTTATTTCGCAGATATATAAACGCCTGCAAGCTGAGATGTGATGATGATGGTGGTGTTTGCCCGGTTTCGTTGAGCATCTCAGCTCACGGCATCCTCCATAGAAACCGCGCAAGTGTCCCCAGTTGCCATGCGCAGATTCCACATGAAACTTTGCAGTTGCAAAAAAACAACAACAACAGTGTTTGTTACTAGATTTAAAAGAACAGAGATTTAACTCTTGTATAATCTTTTTGTGTATTGTATAGGCTTGTGTTCACTCGTTAATACATATTCATATTTATTTATTTTTGAATTTTGTGATTTGTAACTTTTTCCTGTGTGTTTCAGTGTTAATAAAGACTTAAACGCTTGTCTTCGGTGCTCACAGACATCAACATGAATCACTATCAGCGTCATTATTGCGTGAAAACATTTGGGGCGAGTCTGTTGCGCCATCTCCTGGTTATATTAAGGCAGTGCAGTAACTTAAGGAGAGTTTGGGAGAGTTGTAGGAGTTCAAAAAAGTAATACCGTTTTCACCTGCGTGGTTTGTGCCAGAACCAACTTAATCTATCAATCTAAGATTTATTCTCTTTTTAATAATTCAATTCAAATTGCTATTGAAAAAATAATTAATTTTAAAAACACAAAACAATGGTCGAAGACATTTAAATAAACATACATAGACTAAACAAGCTGTAGAAACAATATTAAACAGTAAAGACCTAATACAGAGCCTATAAAATGAGTTCTTGAGTACCAGGGTGTTTAATTTCATTTCTTTTTTCTTTTTTGTTATTTTAGCATTCAAAAGAAATTATGCTGCATTGTATTGTGTGTATTGTAATAATATTTACATTATATTTGAATCATTAAATACGCTCTAAAATGGATTTATTTATATTATCTGCATGTTTATTAAGGATTACTACATGTAGTGTTGCCTCATTCTTTACTAATATATAGCGCATCTTTCAAGTAATTAAATCTAATTAATACTTTAATTATTAATATTAAAGACTAAATCGAGGTTTAAAGAGATTTAAATACTAGTATCATCATATTTTTGAAATAAAAGTATACAATATGTTTTAAAGCAATTTTTATTGCAATAACAAGCTTTCTGTTTGCCAAAATAATTTATTATTTTGTACGTTATCGTTTAGATTTCTACTGTTTAAGTGGTTTTGTTCTTTTTAACAGCTTTACTATTGTTTAGTTTAAAATTGTTTTCTAACCATTTAAAGTATTGTTAAGACCCTATTGGATTTGAACAGATATTTGACATATACTCTATAATATATCCTGTATCGTCGTGAGAAATAAGATAATACATTTTTAACAAAACACAGTTTTGAAAGTTTTTGTAAGACAAACAATGAGTCTTTTATACCTGTATATAGTGGTTTTTAGTTCCCCTCCAAAAACAACAAATGGAAATTGCCCTGAAGGTCTCATTTATGTCTCCGTTTTTAAAGCTTTTATGAATATGTTTTATTAAATTTGACTTTCATAAAACACCTGTCGTAGGTCGTGTCATTTATGGGTTTTAAATTATATGAATTCATTGTACCATGTTGCTGATATATAGGCCGCTGGCAACTGTATTCGCGCCACACATATATAAATATATATTTTATAAATACAGGTATATACACGCTTTATGCTATGGATCAGGTATGCATCTTCAATTAAATAACAATTATGATAGTTTTGTGAAACTTGCTACTAAACTTTCAGGCGCATGACGGATGAAATTGCTTATCATGACTGATGCTACAAATAAATGAGACGCATTTTTACTATTTTAACTCTATTGATTAAGAAATACGCGACAAAATCAATTGTCCCATATGCAAAATTATTTAAAATTAATAAATTTAAAATCATTTGATTAGGCTCATTTGTGGCCCTTTTTGTTGGGTTTACGGTGGGAGTGAAGCCCTCTTTTATTAGATACTTACTTACCAGTTCCGCTGGACAGGAAAAGAAAGAAGTAAATAATGGGGAAAATATTACAACAAATGCAAAATGTCTCAGATCAGACTCTTTCATATTCGCATACCAATAATTATATAGCTGAGAATTGATGGTTTATAAACTACTGTTATGAGACAAACTTTTACTGTTATGAGACAAACTCTCACACGGTTTTATTATTGCCTTATAAAATACGTGATCTGTAAAATACAAGCTTCCTGCAGACAGAGTCATTTGCTGATGTGTGAGTTTAGTAGAGGGTGTGAGCAAATCTTATGGCTTTCTGTTTTATTTCTGGTTGGTTTTACCCGGTGTGATATTGAATGTTGGAAAGGTTTAGCATGTAGATGCACCTGAACGCAAGAATCATGTTACCTGTGACTGTAAACTATACACGTTAGTTACAAAGTCTCTCTGTGTTTTACCAGGCAGTTTATAAACACTGTATGTTGCGTTGTGGGCCAGACTTCAAGCTGATAGTCAATTGTGATTGTTGTGCAAATGTTGGTGTTTCTGTAATAGGTCGTTTAGTATTCAACGCACACTACTATGAACAAATGAACCTTTGTGATTACATTGTTATATGTTGTTATATAACAGCATATTGTTATATTTTGTTACATACACAGTGAACAATAGTTAAACATTAAGAAAATAAATATTGAATTATTGAAGGCGTATGAATTAAAAAAAATAAAAGCAGCTTTATCTCCCATAATCTGCACACTAACAGGTCGACTATAGCAAAACCATTTTTTTAGTTTAGTTTTTGTGGACGTTTATCCTGCCACCAGGGGGCGACAGGAAGACATTGCTGAACTAAAATAATCAGATGCATTGTTAAAGGCTGGGTAGGGGATCATTTCCAGAAACATTTTTGTTATGCTGGTAGAAAGTCTGTTCACATCCAGGACCAAAAATGTTCATCCAATCATTGCTTTCGGTCCGAATGCAATGATAGGATGTCCTACTTGCCTGTCAAACTATGTATTTGCATACCTATGTTCACTAATGGAGGAAGCATGGCTTTGGAGATCATTCTGAAAAATGAAAAGCTAGGTTGCTATTGCTAGCCTCTACAAAACTGCCTACCGTACCTTTAAATTCATGAATGAATGTGATTATTTTACTGTGATCATATTCAGAAATGATTTTTAAAAGTTCAGTTCAGGAAAAGTTCAAGAACAGGATCAGTATATGGATTTATATCCTCTATCTGACTCTCATGTATGATGTATGTAAACCACGATGCTGTGAACAAACACTGAACTTACTGGTAAAGTTACTGTAAAGTTACCAGTAAAGTTACTGTAAAGTTACCAGTAAAGTTACCAGTAAAGTTACCAGTAAAGTTACCAGTAAAGTTACCAGTAAAGTTACCAGTAAAGTTACTGGTAAAATAACAACACCAGTACAAAATAAGTACTTGTTATTTTCCAGCAGCGCAAATACAGGAACTGGAAAACACACACACAAATAGTACAGCAACAAAACCTCCATCTCTAAATAAACAGGGCGAACATGTAACTTAAACAAGCTTATTTTTAATGGATTTGCAAAAATGTTTTAATTTTCAAAGAGAACGCTCCCCTCCCTGACACGTATCCTGACTAAAAGAGATTCACTTCCCGTGAGTTACAAACATGGCAAAACTTACAAAAGACCCCAAAACCCCAAAGAAACCAGCATGCAGGAGAGAATGAGTAACTGAGTAAGTGAAGGTAAACAAACAAAAAAATACACTGAGGAAAGTCATAAAACAAGTCAATCTGAAAAATAAAGAAAACAATTAAAACAAAAATGTAATGACATTCTCTTCTGAACAGACAGTATGAATCTAGTTTAGTTCCCGTCAGGCATGTGTGGGGTCCAGTTAGCGAGGGCCAAACAGAGATGTGGGGACGTGTGTGTGTGTGTGTAATGGTTTCAGAAGGGTGATGTTTAAATGGGTGTGTTTGGGGGGGTGGGCGAGCTCTTACGCTCTACATTAAGGCACCGGACGAAAGAAACCAAATAAAACAAAACGAATAACCCCAGCTAGAGAAGATCTCACGCTAACACAACACTGGACAAGAGTCTTCGTCTATGATGTCATAGTGAACACTACAGCCTCTCCTCTGAGTCATCAGGGCTGCTGTTGGTTCTTATGGTGAACGCGCTTTGTTTTGTTTGTTTGAATTCATTTTAATCTTTAAAATAAGAAGAAACATGAAACATTTTCTTTTCTCTTTACATGTTTTTACAGAAATAAAACTGATTTCAGCAAGCTGTTGTGAGGGTGAGAAAGGTTAGAGATGTTTTACAGAGAATCCCGTGAGAAG
This sequence comes from Ambastaia sidthimunki, assembly GCA_036877625.1. Lineage (NCBI taxonomy): Eukaryota > Metazoa > Chordata > Actinopteri > Cypriniformes > Botiidae > Ambastaia > Ambastaia sidthimunki. The sequence goes on along the minus strand of JAZGTK010008730.1, from coordinate 5,380 downwards.
GACAGAACGAAAGAGTGTTAGACAGAAACGGGTTGAGCGGATGAGAGAGAAAGTGAGGGGTGAGAAAGAGAGAGAAGAAAAGACTGTGAATTGTGTGTGTGTTCAACTGCAGCACTTGGTCTTCCAGCCTGTGACTCCGCCCCCAGTGCTGATGTCAACATTTTCACTGTTAGGCTCTTTTACAGGTGTCTGTGGGGAAAAATATATAAAATAAAGAGAAAGCAAGATGACAAACGACTAACAAACTAACTTTCTGCTTATCAAATATGAACATGTAAAACGAGGACACTTATTTCAGTGATATCTGTCAGGGAATGAAGACTTCACAAAACATAATTTGCTGACATCACTGATTACTAAATTTTTTAAACTTCTGAACTCACCTTTCTGAGAATGTCTTCCGCTAACGTGAGGAACGCTTTCTCGATGTTGATGTTGGCCTTTGCACTCGTTTCAAAGAAGCGAATCCCGTGTTCTTTTGCAATCTGAGGATGTTCAATTTAACAGTTACGTAGGAACGCGAATGAATAAAATGCAAACATTTAAAAAACGACTACTCTTATCCTTAGCGTGACTGAGAGATCAGGTGAATTATGAATAATAAAATCACTTGTTAATGACTAGTTAACTAATCAATCCTTCTGACCACTCTATAATCTGCATCTCACCTGTTCACCCTTGGCTTTTGGTACGATACGTTTGTCCTCCATGTCGCACTTGTTGCCTAGCAGCATCCTCTCAACATCCTCATTAGCATGCTGCAAAAAACACACATCATCATCATGTCACTTTATTTACTGCAGTAACATTGAGTCCCAGTCAAAATTAAAGGCTGTGCAGTTTTCTCGTTAAACTACAACTCCCAACATGCTCAGCAACAGTAACAATGCTTCAACCAATGGCTTGATTTCAGGGTGAGAAGATCTGTTAGCCTAACCAATAGGAGTCAAGAAAAGTAATCAATTTAAAAGCATTATCCGTTTGGCGACAATAACAGCACAAAAACAGAAGTCTGTGCTTTAAAGACAAACAATGCTGAACCTTTAGTGAATTCCTGCTTCTGAGATACAACCAAACAGACAACCACAGGCCTCAATGGGTTTCATTTTTCACGAAATAGAATRAAATTGCTGACGGCTGGTCACTTCTGTCTGAATCATCGTACTGAAAGTCAAAACATCAGCAATTTCGCCACAGCTAAAATGATTTGGTATTTATTTCTGTAAGTGGTATTGTGTTACTAAGGGACTGACATTTTAAAGTCTCCTAATCTATTCTGTATCAGTCGTTGTGACATTTTCCATTTAGCACACAAGAAAAACACTTCCTGATTGGTTGTATTTTTGATGTTGTTGGGTTACAGTTAGTTGTGGGTTGAGCCTGACCTCATCAATGTTTCGGAGCCATTTGCTGATGTTTTCGAAGCTTTTGGCGTTGGTGATGTCATATACAAGCATGATGCCCATGGCCCCTCTGTAGTAAGAGGTAGTGATGGTGTGAAACCGTTCCTGACCTGCTGTATCCCTGCACAACACCAACAAACAATCAATATTCACCCACATTAAAACATGTTAATGTATTTCTTTATGTTGCACTGAGTGTTATGACATTAAACAGAAGTGAAGTAAATGTCTGGTAGCAAATTAGTCAAAACTGAAGCTCAATTATTGAAATATCCACAAGTAATGAGTGTCATGCAAATCCAATAGTGTAAATTCTATATCCTGCATATGTACACAAATGCAAAAATACAGCTTTCAAAAACATTCACTCACCATATCTGTAGCTTTATCTTCTTTCCTTGCAATTCAACTGTTTTGATCTTAAAATCAATTCCTGAAAGGAAAAAATATATATTTGTAATTCAATTTATTTTTTCTTCCTGATGAATTTAGCACAATAATGACCAGAAATCTGCATTGAAGTGTCAATGTAGATGTCATGTGACTATAAAGACATTCATACCAAGTCCGATGTGACAATACACCTCTACAGTGAAAGCTTTCAATATCCACTGGGCATATAAACCATGTTAGTTCTATATACACACAGGTAAGTGATAAGTTGACTTATGTTGGCCAGACACATGTCTGTGTCTGTGGAGATGCTGAAGGGTGCAGAGATCTCCAGCATTCAGAGACACACTGTGTGCTGTTGAGACTAGCACTGACCAACACGGACAGGCAATCTCAATAGAAAGGTTCATGGGAGATGAACAGACCAATCACACAGCAACAGCATTCAGAGACAAACTCACACTGGAAAACATTCCAGTCAGAAAGCTAATGTGTGTTCCAGCTAGACACACACACAACACCTTAGTAACTGAACAGCAATGTCTTAGCAACCACCCAGCACATCATCCTAGCATTGTGGCGGATGAGTCTTGCAAAGGGGATAAAAAATACCACTGTCAGAAAGTGTAAAAATCTGCTGCAGTCTTGCAAACAAAAGTGTGACCATCACATACACAAACGCACACACTCTCATACACACACACACACACTCTCATACACACACACACACACACTCTCATACACACACACACACACACTCTCATACACACACACACACACACACAGCTGCACTAAGGGTGGAACCAACTTGAAGGATACACAAACTAGGAGCCAAATACTGAGTCATTCTCGCACAATACACACAAACCACACCAAAACTCAACAGCAGACACAGAACGGAGCTACAGAGAGGCAGAGAATGTTCCTGTCAAAAAAATAAAAAGAGGAAAGATTTAAAAAGTGAAACTGAGGACTGAGAACACACACACACAGTTTAACTTCTGGAAACCTGTATAAAGACAGTGACTAGTCTTTTCACACTCCTAAAGACTCTGACAGCTGGACATTTTTAGGGTTAAAAGCAGAATGTTTGATCCACAGGAGAAGTTTACAAAAAAAATTAAATATTGCAGAATATTCTAAGTGCATTAGCACTGTGGCTGTTGAGCTCCAAAAACAACAAAAATATTAACTATGTACACCATAGTCATATTGTGAGCTTGACAAACATTATTACTGTCTACTGTCATTGTATGGAAAATGGCCAGGGCTTTCCAGCTAACATTTGTTGAGTTCCATTGAATGATGGCAGGTACATTTTTGGCAGGTTTAATAATTGGGTAAACTTTTTCTTAAGCTATCTTAATGTGAAATGTGTCTTAGGTTTAGTACAGCACTAAATGTGAGGCTGATGTTCTAAGTTTTGAAGGAGTTCTGAACACAAGCAATTTGAATCAAGCACACACACACACACACACAGTACATAGAAGGGTTCTTGACATGCAGCCAATCACAGCTTTTCCCATGAGCCTCAGCAGCTGTAAGGCCCCTCCATAGGGTCAAAACTGAAGTTCCGCCCAGCTGAGCCAAGATCCTGTCAATTAAAGAATGTCCAGCACAGCTTGTGAGAAAATGTCTCTTTTCTCGTGTTTTAAAGTTTATCCTTTTAAACAAGACAGTGTCAACGTCCAAACATGTCAAAGGTGTGTGTGTGTGTGTGTGTGTGTGTAAGGTGATCTTTCTCTCTGGGACTGAAGGGAGTTTCCGGTGAGTATTTTAAGACCTACTGACAGACAGAAACAGACAGAGATTTACTTTAAGTCTACATGAAATGACATTACCGACTCATTTTACTTCAGTAATGCAACATTTCCAAATGAAACAGGATATTTAATGAGGGAAAAAAATAGCAGGGTGAGATTTTAACAATCAGAAATTGGTTGAATTATTAAAAATAAGCATTATATTCATTATTATAACCAGTTATTAACATCATCTCTGTGTGTTTGGGTGGAAAGCGATCACATGATTCTACCTACTTTGTAAGGTGGTTCGAGATCGGATGACAAAACTCTTGTCTGCACCTGTCTGCTTGATCTTAGATCACATGAGAAGGATTTAATACCAGGATTGTTTGAAACTTAATCTTGGTGATGTCAGAGAGAAAAAAAGTTCTCTGACAGACAGTGAGATGTCCATGATAAAAGATTACAAAAAAAACAACATTTGTTCTTTACAATAACGTGAACTAAAGAATCATTCACAATTAAACCGGGTATTTACACAGCAAACACGATCAACATTGGATTCATGTTGAACTTAGAAAAAAAAAGACACCAAAATGAAAAGGAACCAGTTTAGAAAAGAAAGAGAGATAAAGAGAATTCTTCCTGATCTGATCACTAAAACTGCTCCTTCCTGATGGTTCATTAACCACGAGCTGACATAATTTACAACTATGGCCTGATCGCCCTCTCTCTCTCACACACACACACACACACAGGTGTGGAATTCACCGTGGTGTAATGTGGTCACCTGCCGTACCGTAAGCGATCATGTGACTAAGCACTGAGATAAAAACACAATCATAAAGGTCACACACACCCTTGTCTGTCTAGAAGCAAACCAGGTAAATATTAGTTTTAATTTCTAATCATTATCATATCCATCTTTGGGGGGGATTTATCATGACACACAACCTGTGACTGTATCTCTATACTCTTTATTTCTTTATTACAGTGATACTGGATAAATTTACAATATTTTTATGCACAAATTTACAATGTCATCAACATGACATTATCCATCCATTTTATTTCAATAATGTGACATTTCTGAACGAAACATTTCATGAAAAAGAAAATGCAGGAAAGGGGCTTATTGAATCTTTAAGTGAGAATTTTATCTGAACAGAGATTCACACGTATCCTAATGCTAACGTTTATTATTTAAAAAGCTGACCCATCATTTATTACAAAAACCTGCATTAAACAGCTATGTTAACTATCAACATTATAGAAAAACTACATTACCTGCAAAAGTAACCCAAAAACTGTCTGTGTTAGCATACTACATACGAAATTTTCTCTATATTTTCTACAATACCCAAAACATTACACATTATGTCCCATTGAGTCAGTCCTGTGGATGTGGACTTTTAAATATATGGACGGGCCGGCTGTGTCTAAATTTGCCCCGTGACCTGGTGCAGTGCTGAGTTCTCCTGTTACCCCGGGAGAGATGACCTTGCAATGAATTCAAGAGCATCTGTTGTATGACAACTACCCACTCTGTTCCCTGCAAATATGTTAATATAGTTCCTGTGACCTAACAGGTACACGTCACTCACTTTCCAGACATCTGAGCGCAAGAAAAGTGCCATTAAAAATGTTTTACTATCACAGCTGAAGAAAAACGGAGGCTACTGCGTATAAATGTCTGTGTCTACCAGAACAAACCGTATATCTGGCACCTACACAGTCAATGATGTAAAAAGATATACATATATTATTATGTTCATTATACGTTTACATTTATATTGCGTTTATAATGCGTTGACACATTATTATAAATTGCAAAGTGTT